>JAHBCN010019385.1:0-16029 GCA_019359885.1 Listronotus oregonensis
ATATATATATATATATATATATATTACAAAACAAAACCAAGCTTTGTTCAACATCCAGGTGATATAACGTTTTATAAAGTATAACAGCTCAATACCTCAAAACAACTTATATAAAAAGATAATCCAACTGAACCATTCTAGAGTTGCCCGTGGAAAGCTATATTAAATGATAATTAAACAAAAGATAATCTTATCCGAGGACAATTTATTAAAATAAATATAATTTGTTTTTTGCTTATGGTGAACTCGATTGGAGAAAACGTAGAAGACAAACAGTAAGCGATGCAAAAATGTTTGTTGAATAATAATAACGGTTTTACATACGCCAAATATAATTTACATACATTGGCAAACCAAAATTACTATGTAGAAGTAAAATATGTATAAATAAACATAAAATCTAACACAAAGACAACTACACTGGTTACTTAAACAATTTATAAAACTTGTCAAAATAGCAGCAAGCACTACATAGCAGGACCCGCTTTATTTTAACCTAAAAGGTTTAAAAGGCAAAAAAAATTGGACCATAGTAGTTAAGTGTGTTACAACTTCTCTCTACTCCCGTAAAAGGTATTTCTAAATTGCTTTTTCCCCTTGTATTATGAGAATGGATATTAAAACGCTGTAAGTATTCATTTAAATTTAATTTAACATATGTAGAAGTGCATACAAAATATATGATATGGAAGAGTTAATATTTTTTGCTTTATAAAATATTCCTTTACATCATCTCGAAAACCTAGCCCTAGCATAACTCTTAAAACTCGGCGTTGTAAACCAAATAGCTCTATCTTTCACATTTTTTATCAAAAGTGGGTACTTGTTTAAAAGAAAATTTAAAGCTCTTTTAAATGTTTTCCTTTTCGGTGTCGGTAGTTTGTAGTTCACCAACTGGAGGGCGTTGTTTAAGAAAATTTTCGTTTTTTTAGATTTTCCCTTGAAGGTAAAATACGGCGATGGGATTTTTTATGGTAGGTTTGAAAGAGAAAAAAATAACTACACTTTGGCGAAAATTGGTTGAAATGTTATTATTTCTGTTTAAAAATATTGCTTTTAAAAATTAAAAACTTATTTATCTTTAAAAAAAATCTACTTCGCCCACAAGATTTCTTATTAAAGACAAGGTTCTTGTTAACCTTGTGGCTAGATGGTCTATATGTTGGTCCCATGTTAATTTAGGATCCATAAGAACACCCAAAAACTTAACATTTACCGGATTATTTACATTTAAAAGACCACACAAAGAAAATATTATTTGGCGCGTTTTACTCTTGTTCAGTTTTAATTTGTTTGCGCAGAACCAGTCAGCACTTTAGAAACCTCGCTCTGCATGTTATGTTGAAAAATATCTATATGTCTGTCTCCACTTAATAACGTTGTGTCATCTGCATACAGAGTTAGAAGGAAATATACCATATATTTATCAAGGTTATTGATAAAGGTCAGAAGTAACAGGGGCCCCAAGACTGACCCCAAAGGTCCCCCGAAATACAGGATAATTTGGTTAACGCTTTTCCATCGAGGGTTACTTTATGTTCTTTATTTTTAAAATAAGTTGAAAGTAGATTACTTAAATTTTTACATACCTCATATTTTCGAAGTTTTATAAGCAAAATATCATGCTGGACACAGTCAAAGGCCTTGGTTAGATCCAAAAAGCTGCCTAACGCCTACTATTTATCCTGGTAGGCCTCCGCTATCGAACAAACAACATTGTTTATGGCATCAACAGTCTTACCATTTGGAACAAAGCCAAACTGAGCCAATAAAAACAAAAAACTATTTTCAAAATAATTTACCAGTTGAAGATATAAGGTTTTTTCAAATATCTTTGGTATTATAGGAATAAAATTGATATTGGCCGGTAATTATTAGAATCATTAGGATCTTCCTTTTTGAAAATTGGTACCACCTTAAACATTTTAAGACAATCTGGAAAAGTACCTTCATTAATAGCTAGATTCATAAGTTTTGTTAGAGGTATTATTAAATTATTTTTGACGCTCTTTATTATATTTGTATTTAGGTCATAAACATCTTTACTTGGATTATTTCTTATATTATCTATGAGATCACGCACTTAAATATACGAAATAGGACCAAAAGAAAATGTATGATTTGATTGTGGAATTGGATTGTGGAAATGGCAGATATACGCGACGTATGACGAATGTACACATTTTTATACTTTAAAGACCAGCCTAAACACAAATAAGTTATAAACTCTTTATTTACTATTCTAAAAGCCTAAACTTATGCTCAAAAGATTTCAATTAAAGTAGCTTTAAAGTTAGAACTAATATATGCGACGTAACTAAACTGGAAAATAGTTTATTTTTAAGGTAATTAAACTAATCAAAGAATAATCTAAGTGAGCCAGTGATAAATATTACCAAATTTTAGTTTAAAACACTAAAACTTAAATAGTACTTACTGTAATTTAAAAAAAATTAACCAGGTAAAAATGCAACCACAGAATGACATAACCGCAAAAGCTTTCATTTGTTTAAAATAATTTAAAAAAGAGCCTTTTAAATATAATTGTTTTTATTGCCGTTTTAAAATTAAAATTTTGGGATTTCAACAACTTCCTTAAACATCGTTGCCTAAATTTGGATTTACTTAATATTTTTATAGAATTGACTCAGAGCTAAGAATTTAAACATGATTTAAGCAAGATAAAATTAGTTACTTCAAACAGTTCCCCTTTTTTACAAGAAAATATGTTTATCGTATTACTAACAATTATATTGCGTCTTCATCCCATAGACTAAAAGTAAAATATTACTTGAAAAAACAGTAGATTCATAAGTGTCACTTTTAACAATCATAATATTTTGGTAGAGAAAATACCTTTTTTTCAAAACTGACAACTAAAGACTGTTATAAATATTTACCAATCGTTGGCTTATGATGTTAAATAAACTAAGCTCACCAACATAATTTATCTATTTAACCCGTAAACAATCCTACACAAAGACTAAAAAATTATGCTTTATTTCAAATGAAGACATAAAAAATAAATTCTGTTTATGTGTTTAAGTATGCATTGACAAAATTCCAATTGTAAAAAGTAAAATATACTGGCCATTATATTAACGATTTCATCAATCCCAAAATAATATTGGTTTACCATTTATAGGGTTAATGCAGAATTATTTTAATTATTTTTATGGAAACCATAGGTGCACTTATCCCAAATAGAATTAAAGGCTACAAAAGAAATATCAGAAAACACTTTTCACTTTACAATGTTTTTGACTATAAAATGCTTCTAGTCTATTTTTTTTTTGTTTGGTCATGGTCTTTTAATCTAAAAATAATTAAAATTATGGCAATTTTTAAAATTCTAAAAAGCAATTAATTTTTTTTAAATAAGGTATAATCAAATTTTTTTTAATTTGAGGTGTAAAGTCTTACGATATATTGAGGTTAAGTGTTTGCCCTATTTGGTATGGTTTTGGTCACCGTTTGCTCATTTTACTTGTGTTCCAGGATGTTTTGGAGTTAAATGTTGTTAAAATAGCTCATGTTTATACCACGCCACTTTAGAGTTGGTGGACAATAAAAGACTTAAAACTGTGTAGCTTCAAATTAAGGATTTAGTTACCTTTTTTAGAAACTTTTAGTTTTTAGAGTGTGACGGCCCTCTTTTACCCAACACTGCACAAACCTTTTTAAAATTCTTTTTATTAAAACTGTTTACACTTTAGGTAAAATATTTTATAACAAAATACCTATAACTTAAATTAAGCGTTAATTTTTGTATTTCTATATTATTATTTTTAATAATAAAACAACAAAAAAAAATCTTAAAAAAAATGACGAACTTCTTTAGGGCTTAAAAGAATGCGAAAAAACGAAACAATAGAAAAGCCTTTTGTTAAAATTTTAATTGCGTAAAGATAAGAAAAGGAATCGCGTTTATAAGATACTGTCTTTTATTTTCTTAAATCCATTGCTTTTCAAACACATTTAAGTTTATAAATTTGCCGCCTCATAGTTGTATTCGTCATATTTGTTTTATCTATCTCTATCTGAAAATTAAAAATTAAAGGCGTCTTTATTAAAAACAATAATCAAGTAATAGTGAAAACAGTTTAATCCCGTAAGATTTCAATAAAATCGCCTACACATTACTGTGTTATTTGCAACAAATAACAATAAATTTAGTACCCAGAAAGTACAGTGCCTTCATTATTGTCCGTAAACCTCGTGACCACGCGATTTTGGTTTGTAAAAGTGGCTCCACTGCTTGGTTTCTATCCTATTAACAATGTTGCCAAGTTGGAACATTTATTTTTTATTTTCTGTGACCATTTACCAGTTCCTAAACTCCGAAAGAAGCGAAAAATGGGTAAATTAAACTACTGATTATAATAACCTTCTATGTTTGACAGTTGACTTGACTGACATTACTGACAGACTTGGTTATTGTTGGCGGTATTTGGTTTTTGGATAGTTTTTTTGATAAAAAATTTAGATTTTTTTGATCAAATTATTTATGAAAACGAACCTTACAAACTTAAAACAGTTCTTTTCAGAACTACTTTGCATATTTCGAGTTTTAAAGGTAAGTTACATGTGTTTTTGTTATTAAGGTTACGTAAATTAAACTATTTTTTTTACTTTTAAAAAACGTTTAAAATGTGGACTGCGGAACAAGATGCATTTATAATACCGGTACATTTTAGGAGTGCAACTCGTAATGAGAATGGAACTTGGTCATATTCTCTACAAAGTTGCATGGACCAGTTTGGATAAAGGTTTCCTGACAATCTTGTTGAGTATAAATCATTTGTCCATCACAGACGTGCTAATCAATCGCTTTGAAAACAAGAATTGCGTTTGTAAGGGAAAGTCCATTGAAAGGCCTACCGTGCTTACAGAAGCTGTTCTTGATGATATACGTGCTAGAATAAAGCACACCCTAACAAATCGGTCGAGAAGTTGTCTACTTAGACCGGTGAGGATACTATTTAAAAAAAAAAGAAATTTATGTGTACAGTGCCATACATTTTTTTAGAAATGTCTGTTGGTACTTGCCATAAAGCACTAACCAAAAAATTGGTAATGCATCCATATAAGGTCACAGTATTGCAAGAACTTCTTCCACCATATTTTCCAAAGAGGGTGCAGTTTTGTCAATGGTTTAATGAGATTTTTAAAAATAATGATGTTTTGGACCGTATTTTCTTCTCTGATAAAGCATGGTTTTATTTGTCCGGTTATGTAAATAGTCAGTTAATTACATTTTAATGTTTGTTCATGACTATTTGTATTTTATTGTGATGTAACTGTACTTTCTTTTTATTTTAATATAATGCTTAAATATTTGAAATTTTTTGTAGATTGTTTTATATTAATTTCTTTTAGCAAGTAATAATTATCCTAATTTCTTTTATTATGTAATAATGGACGTGCAAAAACACTTATGTCGTGTAATTTATTAATAATGTACAATTAAATCTAAATTATGCCCATTATTTTAAGTCAAGTAGTTTTATTTAAATAATATAAATAAACTGTGTAGACTACGAATTAATGTGACTTGAATTTTTCTTTTAGGTTTAAATGAACGAAAATCCAAGGGTATAATAAAAATTATAACGGATCTTCGCTAAACTCAAAATAGTTAAGAAAACGTGGCACAAAAATAGGAGATACGGGGGATTTTTTCTGCAATAAGATGGATTTAAATGCGGTTTCCTGCATTCGATGCGTATGAACAAAATATAGAAAATTTGTGAACGAATTTAATTAATGCGAAATAAATAACTGCATTTTCTAAATACATTTTAAAATTTGCAATTATAAAAAAAATATAACTAAGTAAATAATGATAAAAATGGGCTCGAATTTGTTACTCGAGGGTTTTCGAGGTCATTGACCAACGTTGACAAGGGCCTGCGGAGTACCTGGTGCGCGCTAAGGATGGTGTAAACGTCGTCTTCTAATGTTTTACAACAAATCCTGCTAATGTCAGTCCAACTGCGTAAAACTCCAGTAGACGACGTTTAGCGCGCACCAGGTACTCCGTAGGCCCTTGTCAATCATATTCAGCATGTCGGTGACCTTGAAAACCCCTGGGTAGCAAATTCTCAATATGATCATTATTTACCTAGTTATAATTTTTTTATAATTGCAAACAATAAAATGCAATTTAAAAATGCATTTTTTCATTGCAGAAATGCAGTTTTTCATTTTCCAATATTTAAATTGGTTTACAAAGTTTGTGGACGTTGATACGAATCGTAAGCAAAAAACCTCATTTAAATCCATCTTACTGCACAAAAAATTCCTCGTGCATGAGTTCGTTTCCTTGACTAACATTTTTTCTACCTAAATCCAGCAAATTAAACTATTGACAAACAAGAGACTCAAAACTAAATGCATACAAAAATTATCCAAAAAGGCTGTAATAACTTGATTCAAATTACAATTACTTGAAAAAATAATAAATGGTAAATTTTCTAACCTTAAAAAATTCAAATGTTTTTGACCTTTAAAAATCGATTTCAAAATGCACGGCACCAATGAATATTTCTAGGGATATTTTATTAAATTTTGTGCAACCACTGAATAGGCGACCCGCAACATTTTTGGGCACGTATTTACGGACATTAATAAAAACCCTGTATATTAGTGAAACACAAAATATTGCACATAAGTGGAAATTTCAAGCCTTAAATTTAGTAGCAGTAAGGCACCAACATTATATTTGTGGTATAATTCCACATATTTTTCTTTATCTTTAAGTGTAATCATACTTTTAGTAGCAGTCTGAGTATATTTCTAATATTTAGAGATGACTTTTATCTCATAACATCATTCCCCATAAATCTAAAGTGTTTTGTCGTATTGTGTATTTATAAAGTTTTATCAGGTAGCGATCCAATTGTTAGAAGTTTTTAAAGCTATAATATCTTTTTAGCAAATTGAACTTTGCTTGCTTGCAACACTGTATACTTTATGGTTTGTGTAATGGATTTAGGCGTATAAAGTTTTTGTAAAAAGCGTTTGCTTTCTTTGTCTAAAAAGCTTATTTTATCGCTTTTGGGATAGCTTGTTCCCCTTTGTTTGCATTTTGGTATTAAAATTTGCATCAATTATGCTGCATTCTTAGTGCTTTTATTAAAGTCATAACATCATATTTATCTTAATAAAGGCGGCAAATTATTAATGTTTCAAATAAGAAAAGTTTAGCAAAAGTTTCAAAGAAAAAATTTCTAGCTTAAAGCGAGTAATGGAATAGGAATCCATTACGGGAATTTGTTATATGAATAATGATGCATTTATGTTTTTTGTTTAATTATCGAAACGTTACCAATTATTTTTAAATTTTATTTTATAGTTCTTACGCATCAAGAGGCAATTAATTTATCCAGTTACTTACTTTAACTTTTAACAATTTAGTACTTTTTATAAAACAAATAATTATGTTTTTTTGTAATTTTCGGTACTTAAAGTACCATTTTGTAGTTGCTTCTGGCGTTTAAATATCAACAAATATATTTTATATGGTACATTTTTATTATGCATAAGTACAGAGTATAGCAAAAAATTACTAATTTTATTTAATTTATTTAAAATTTTATTGGTGGTATCAAATTATCTACTTTTTTTTCGGATTAATGAAATTGCTCGTTTTGGTTGTTAAGCTCTTTTGGCGCTGCTTTACCCATTTTTTGACTATATTGCAACGAATTACTACACTTGGTCTAAAATTTTGCTTAAATCAGATCTCTCATTCGCCACAAGTTAGCAAATTCTATTCTAAATAGTTGTTTTTTTTCTGTTTTGGCAAAAATTACTCTCTTTAGTCATGATAACCATCAAGTAATTTTAAAATATATTTGTTTTTTAGTTAATGAACTTTAACGTTATATAACTTCTATAAGTGTGGTAAAAATATTGTTATGGTGTTTTGACGAATATAAATAGTCACGTGGTAGCACCCTTAAAAAAATTCGGGTATTATTTCCGTATTTTATAAGGCGTAGTCTAAGAATATTATGGGTGATGTTTCTGGAAAATTATAGAACATTAAGACCAGTATATATAAGGACCGCGGTAAACCGTAGTTAGTTGGTTAGTTATGTGGTAGTAGTGATAAAGTTAAGATCGTTAAGGTTGTACAGAGTGACTACATTGTTCGACCCACGTACGAAAAGTTAGTAAATCGTAACAATATTTTAAAAATAATGTTTAATGATTAATTGCAACAAGTAAAGTATAATTAACCACTAAATAAAAATATAGGAGAAAATTTCGGTAAATACTTTTATTATAATATTGTATTTTTTTTAAAAAAAATGTTGCATAAATAAGAAAAAAAAATTCTGATTATCCTCGCGAAGCTTATTAATAACTGGTATGGATTTAAATTAAGATTACCGTTTTCTACTGTTTAAATTACCAAAATATATCTTGGCAATTAAAGGTTACAATATTATCACCCTTTAACGGATGAAGTCTAATGTAGGTGTGATAACACCGTTACAGTTATTTGAGAGTTTCAGCTTATTTCTATTTAAACCATCTATTCCTTATCATTAAACAAAAGTATATGTAATGCAGAAATACAATACTCTGCATAAAAGTTATGTCTAAACTAATAATAAAATTAATACATTTTTGTATTGAGATGTATCGGATGACCTTAGGCAAAATTTATATTTACTCCAAATTCGTCAAAAAAACACAATATTGCTTTGGATATTATACCCTTATGAAGCCCCTTATTTCATAACCTGGTATACTTTTACAAAAAAGTTACACTCAAGTACACAGTTTATTTTTACTTGCCCTAATTTAATAGGTATTTAATATTAAATATAGTGTTATACATATAACTCCTTTAGGTTTGTGTCTTTAAACGCAGAGATACATTGGGCGTTTAAAATATAAAAGGGGAGACACATTACTTAAAGTAAATATTCACTTATTAACTACATGCAAGGGCACACGGTGTTTACTGCCAGTCAACCATCCAATTACTAAACCTACCCATCGTCGCTTAACTTACTGATCCCACGGAAAGCGGTGTTTCGATGCGGCAAAGGCCGTTGATCAAAACCAAAGAAAAACGGTCAATTGGGTTGCCAAAGGTTTATCAAGGTTTAAGGCTTATGTAGATACTAATCGAGTACTGGGTGTCTTAAATAGTAAGAAGCAGTTTAATGAGATTTACAAATTTTAGAGTTTAAAGCAGAAAAAAAAATTGGAGAACCCATATTCTATACATTTTAAGTATGAATAAGCGGACAGAGTAAGTTTGGGACTCCAGAAGAACTGTTAAAGGATGAGTAAGATTACATAACTAAACTATTTAATTTTTGGGGTCAAAAGTGAAAAAAGTTTTGTAGAGTGGGCAACAGAAGAAAGCTTTACAATAAGTGAGCTTATCCTATGAAAACTTGATCAGTCACCTTTTTCTTATCGGAAGAAATTAAATTTTATAATTGGTCATATTAAAAAATAATTTTGTGATAAGCTCTTCGTAGATAAATTAATAAAAATCAAATATAGAATAAGTTTTTAATTAAAAGCGTAAAGGGATGTATAACCAAAATATATATATTTTTAAATAAGATAAAAATCAAACATGTTTTAGTCATTTAAATTAAAAGTGCTTTAAAACAAATGGATATGTTACATAATTATACGGAGCGCTAATTAAAATATAATAAATTATAACCTTTGCTGTTATTTAAAGCAAAAATAATAATTTGTAATTATTATAAATGTTATTTTATTTTTATTATTATTTAAAAAAAATTAAAGTTATAGGGTAAATGCATAGGCAATTTAAGATATTCTAAAAGCTTTTATAAAACATGTATAACGTAATATCATGAATTTTCGATATCTATCCTACATTGGCGAGGTCTCAACCAAGACTTTTAATACTTGAATCCATCAAAACAATATTGAATATATATTTAACTGATGTGTTAAAAAAAGTGTAGGTAAATAATTAAAATTTTAATTAATTTTAGCATTGACTTCCTAAATCATATTTTTTTAATAGTAATTTGTTTTTGATCCACCTTGTTGATATGAAAGTCATTACCCTTTTGAAGGTATAGTATTTTACACCACCTTAGGCTATCGAAGTGAACCAGTCCTTAAGAAGGCTCTCATAAATTAACAGGTCGGATATTAAAAGAATGTGTTTAGCAACCCCAAAATAGTGAGTAAGTAGTTGAATGAATTTCTTATAAAAAAAATACTTTTAATCCTTTCTTTTTTCCATAACCCAATAACTTTCTTTTTAGTAATCTCACTAAGATTTTGAGAATTTGTAGTTTTTCTAATTCCAGGCAACGTAAGCTGTTTTAAAAAATATTTATGGTAATAAAAACTTTTTTCAAAATTCAATATAAAACTAATGTGACGGACAACCCTAAAATATATATTTTTTTAATTTATTTTAAAATATTCCATGTAATTTTGTAGGAAATATATAATATAAATATTATGGAAAGTTTATTTTATATAACCGGTATTATTTTTACAAAACCAAAAATTACCTTTTCCACGATCTCTCATCATCTCGTATCCAAAGCAGCACAAACTTAAGAGCAATCCAATAAAAACATAAAGAGCGCTATGCATAATGAGTTTTTGGCACAAAAATTCGCGCGCTATGTAAATTTAAATCTCTATTTTCACTTAACACATTTCTCGTAAGACCTTAACGAAGAGCCGGCCGTGAGTGAATTTGCAACCAGTGGTGGATTTTCCGCGAAAATATAGCGCGTGCGTAGAAAAGTTTTTTAAAGTTGCTGTGTGAAAACTCTACCTCCTATGCTGTTAAATCTCTCTGTTGTTAGCGCTATGCGGGATTCCTGTATTTATAATTGAAATCTATTATGCTATGTAGTAAATCATATTATTTATATATCTGTAAACGTCTATGTTATCCAAGAGAAATAGGAGGATAAAATTTCGTTTAGTAATGTATTTTCTTTTTATTGCTCTAAAGTAGTATAAATAAAAAATAAATTTTACAAGCAAATAAATGGGTTTAATTACCTAATAATAGTTCATTAGTTTTAAACATAAATAAAAATTGGTTAGGATTGAATACAAGATAATCTAATGTGTTTATCTAAAATACCCTAAAAATTTTTCCACTTATTATTCTATATTTCTACAAAAATTAATACACAACGTGTTGTCTCATCATAAAAAAATTTGAAATTGTTAATAAACGAACCCCTTGAACTCTCCCTTTAAAAGTTAAGAATGCTATTTATTTTTTAAAAAGTAAAAAATGGTATTTTTTTATTTTATCCAATTTTAAATTTAACCCAACTTTAGACAATACATCATTTTTTTTAATATTTTTTTTATACAAACCTTTTTTTTATTTAATATACAGTAAAGCGCAGAGTACTGCGAACATAGGACAATCTTGGACGATTTTGGATGTACCTAAAAACGCCGCACGCATTGCTTATCGATCAATAATCTTCCAGCAAACAATTCAATACGTTTATTTCTGAAATAATTCTTTAGTATCGAACGCTCGACAGCAATAGTTGTACAGTGTCGAATATTTACGACCAAAAGTTTTTTTAATAAAATAATTATTATTAGTAATGGATGTTTACGAACTGAAAGAGAAAATTAAAATATTTGAATGGTATCACGGTGGAAATCCTGTTAGGGGAATTAGGGAATTATTTATTAATTTATTTATAACTAAGCCGACTCCCACGATTTCCACTATTTACCGAGTCATTAAAAACTTTCTGACATTTGGTTGTTTAACTCCAAGAAAACATAAACATGATAGTGCCCCAGAAAAAAAAAACAGGAAAGGAAAATGA
The DNA here is from genome assembly GCA_019359885.1 of Listronotus oregonensis. NCBI lineage: Eukaryota > Metazoa > Arthropoda > Insecta > Coleoptera > Curculionidae > Listronotus > Listronotus oregonensis. The sequence continues at coordinate 11,844 of JAHBCN010019385.1, forward strand.
AAGAAATTATGGTAGTGACAAGTGTTATTAAAAATCCTACAGTTTCCATTAATACAATTGCAGAACAGGTTGATTTGTGCAAAAGATCAGTGGGAAGATTGCTGAAAAATTTATACCGCTCCTACAAATGTAAGAAAAACCCACGAAATTAACCCTGATGATCATTTTAGACAAATACAATTTTTTAAAACTGTAATGGAAATGAAAAATAACAATGCATTTATAAGAAACATTGTTTTTACTGATAAATCGACATTTCCACTTCATGGTCTCACCCAACGATTTTTTCTCTGGGGTCACGTAAAATCAAATTTATGGTTTCCAGGAGAATAGGGCTATTAATCTACAAAAATTACAATTACAAATTGAGAATTCTTTTAGGATTATTACCCTTAACATTCTAGCAAATATCAGAAGGCGTTTTTATGACAATCTTGGTAATTTTGTGGCTCAAGAAGGTGGTTTATTCGAGCATCTTTGATAACTTGAAAGAGTTTTTGTATATTTTATGAATGTACATTAAATTATTTTCTTAAGAATATCTTCTACGTTTCATTATTTATTAGAAAAAATTATTTTATTTTATTAGGAAAAACTGTTTGGTTTTTAAGACCGCAGCAAACGTTGCGGTCTCGTAAGCAACTAAATTTAAATTTATGGCTTATAAAAAAATCAGATCGAAGTCGGTTGACGCTAGCTAGGCTCTTGTTACTTTCCTACAAACACTGCATCCTCTAACTGAAAATAAAAACGTAGTACACAACTAAACTGGGCAGATAATTCTTCCGAATTTATCACCGCATTCCCCACCAGTCCCAACCAAAAATAAGCCAACTAAGGAAACGAGACGGAAATTGAAATGCAAGCCACAAAATTATTATTGGTATTTTAGAATTGGGTTCATCCAAAATCGTCCAGGAGCCTCCTATGTTCGCAGTACGGTGCGCTTTACTGTATAAGCAAATTGAACGTATCGTTTAGGCCGTCGTACATTCATCAGAAATTTGTTTATGACTTGTCCTCGACATGTCGTGGACGTCTTACTTTTTATTAGAGCACATACTTTTAAGTTGCCGCTCGTACATTAGGCAAACATGTCGCAAACAAGCCAGTGCTTGTCCGCGACAATTTCCATACGACACTATTTGCTATATTTTTAAGCGTCATTTGTCGATTGTGTTTCGCGACAAACATGTGTAAGTGGTAAAAATTAGGAAGGACGATCTAACAAGTATTAAATTTGTGAAAGCTATAGCAAAATAAATAGAGCATATTTACATTACACATTTGGCCAATATTTAATTCGACAAATTCAGGATAAAAATGGAATGAAGCTGGAGGGGAATTCAATGAAACAGATAAGGTTTCGGTGACACGGTGACTTAAATAAAACTTGATATTTTTTTTGTTTGAATTTAGAGCATATTGAGCTTGCCATGGTAAAGCTATATATGGATCTTTAAGAATTTCTTTTGATCTACCGCTTACAGATGCATTTTTTCCTTGACTTGCAGTCTGTTAGTAGTTTAACATTCGTCAACTTTTAATTTGTTTTTGTTTCTTTCATTGTGGAACCAATGCAAGTAAGGAAAATGCATTTTCGGTCGGCGACATAATACGTATAAGTGGACGAACTTGCCTTATTTTCTCACAACATTCGTTTTCGGACATATGTCGCAAACAAATTGTCGAATAAATGTACGACCGGCCTTACAAGAAAAATACTTACTTTTGTCATACACTTTTTTCTACTGTTTGTGTGTTTGTTTAGGTTCCATTTTATTTTTTAGATAATTTTTATGAATTGTTTTTATAATTATTGAAAACCCACCATTTCATAACTGAAAGTCATATCATTGCTTATTGTATTTGCTTATTAAAAATATATTATTTCTTAACTCGTTATTTAATAACGGAAGGCTATGACATTTTAAATTAATAACTAAAGATATTTACATAAAATCAGATCCAATTAAATTTACCGAAAGCCAGTGGCTAGACTAAGGATTTCTATTAAAACCCGGATATTATGAATTCTTCAAAGTTAATTTAATCGGCTTCGGTAAAATAATTGATTAAATCACTTTTTACTTTTAAGGGTTTTATAAAATGGGTCCCCATAATATATATATGATATATATATATATATATATATATATATATATATATATATATATATATATATATATATATATATATATATATATATATATATATATATATATATATATATATATATATATATATATATATATATATATATATATACCGTGTTCAAAATTAAGTCGGCACTATTGATAACTTTTTTATTATAAAAGATTCAACTAAGGTTAAATTAGCAAAGTTGTGTAGGTTTTTACGCTGATTACAATGACTATAAAAAAAATAAATTAACATCAGATTTACGAGGTATTCACAAAAATATACTTTTTTTAAATGCAACACCTCGTATTTGTTACGTTCATTCGTTAGAAAATGTAATTTTAGTTATTTATATTTTTTTTCTTAAATAAGAAATAGCGGACTTATTTCAATTTAAATGTATTTTTTCATAACTGGACTCCGGCAGCCATGAAATTCTCAAAATCGCATTCTTTGTACAAATTATCGTAGTATGCTATGATAGAAATAAAAGAAATACAAAAGAGAACATATCTCTTCGCCATGATGCTTTAGTGACAACTAGTAAATCATAAAGCAACAGTTCATTTATGCTACTGTTGTTTAAAATGTTGCCATTTGGAGAAGTTTGATATGATAGAATGCTACATAATTTAACAAAAATATTGGCATCAGGCTTTAGAGTGAAACTATTTCCAGATAGAAATATGCCAAACCGAAGATATTTTTTAGTCTTTTATCGAAAGCTTTTATCAAGCGAAAGTGTTTTTTTTAAGCGTAGAAATAAGAAAACCTTTATAATTATTCAACAAACAGAAGTTAATGTTTTGGAATATTTTAAAGTTTATCGTGAAAATTTCACAAAAGACTGTAGTTGAGATATTGATCTATGCTAAAAACCATTCATAAAATTAAAAAAAAAAACATAATTATGTACTTTACAAATACAGACCCACACAAACTTTTGCTCCCAGGTGATTACAAAGGGCATATAAACATTTGCCAATGGTTTGTAAATGCTGCTATAGAAAATCCAAGCTTCTTATGATTAATTCTTTGGAGCGATAAAACTAATTTTAGTAATAGAGGCATGTTTAACCGAAGGAACCAACATTATTGGTGCGTTGAAAATCTTCCGCGCCACCATTCTTTCAATCCACAAAGACGTTTAAGCTTAAGCGTATGGTGCTGCCTCATTGTATCAAAAATTGTTGGACCGTGTTTTATAAAAGATCTTTAACAAGGGAACGATATCTAAATTTATTAAGAAATGTGTTGGAGGATTTTTTGGATGATGTCAATATAACCATTATTAGCATATCTAATGTATTTTATTAATGTTACATAGTTATGTGTTGTTATTAAAAAAAAAACTGAAACTATGATGTTTATTATTTACCCAAGTAATTAGAAGATTTGACAAATAATATCCCATTATGGCGGACTTTATTATTTAAATTTTGTTTCTGTCATAGCGTACTACGATAATTTGTACAAAGAATGCGATTTTAAAAATTCCATGGCTGCCTGCGTCCAGTTACGGAAAAATACATTTAAATTGAAATAACTCTGCTATTTCTCATTTTAGAAAAAAGTGTAAATAACTAATTATAAAATATATATATATATATATATATATATATATATATATATATATATATATATATATATATATATATATATATATATATAATTTATATATATATATATATATATATATATATATATATATATATATATATATATATATATATATAAAATATATATATATATATATATATATAAAAGTCCGCCATAAAGGGAACCATATGAGAATTTTTTAAATATTGCAGTTAGAAAAAAACTTTTAATGGAATCCTTTTGCTTTGAAATAAAAAAATACGCCAAGTCATATTTGACAGATAATGTATGTCAATTGTCAAATTTGTTATTTTTAAAAAATATTCAACAATGGGTTAATTTTTGAAAATTTCGAAAAAATGTTACTAAAAAATTATGTTTCCAATAACATTTTACGGCTATGTTGATTTTGAGGAGAAATATTAATATTCAAAAATTTTCACAT
>JAHBCN010019386.1:0-16018 GCA_019359885.1 Listronotus oregonensis
TTTTTGTACATATGTTTCATTAAATATAAATATAAATATATTTTTCTTATAGCCTTATTTAATTTTTCCTACAATATTGGAGGATATTAGAATAAATTTTTCTTCTTTTAAATGTGGGGTCTCAAAGTTAACAACAAAATTGTAATTTAATTATCTTTTGGTAAAATGGTTAAAAGAAATATTCAAATGCATCATTTGCAAACCGCTAGTAATTTAAAGATTTTAAAGTAAAAACAAATTATTTAAAAATGTACGCCTGGTAAGTTTCTCTGGCATCTGTACAGGTGGTTGCCATTTTCCCACTTCTGTATGACTGCGATAAGGCTATCATTCTTCTACTCATTTAGAAAATATCAATGTCTGATTGTGTTTATCTGACATTTATGAATGAATTTGTAGTCTATCTAGTTTTTAATGTTTTTGGTTATATCCATTTATCCATAGAATCATAAAAAAATTAAAATTAAATCGCAAATATTTGTGTTTTTTCAAAGCCTCAAAAGTATTCGAAATTTTTAACCTTTTAAGGTGGCATTTTGATCAACATCAATTGCGCAACTTTCCTCCATTAACAACATTGTATCTTTCAGTTTCCGAGATCCCAGATGAGGCACGAATTCGGACACCCTAGTCTGGTGAACATGTACCTTTTTGGGAGAAATTTTTGTATATTCTCCGAAAATTACGATCAAGGTGTCATTCGATTCGGAATATTATGTAGAACGTTTAAGGAAAAGTCCCAAAAGGGGCCGATGAAAATTGCAAAACTTATAAACAATTTTAAAAAAAGTAGGGGTTTGTTTTCTTTTAATATCTCGAAAACTATCAAAGCCATTCAAAATTTGAAAAAGATCTGAAAAAAGGAGGAAATTTCCTAAAAAAAGTCCCACCTCCCGGACCTGTATCTTTAATATTTATAATTTTTACAGGGCCCTGAAAATAAGCTCTTAAAGCGGTAGTCTGGTTTCCGCGCGATTCCTCACTCGGACGCGGTAACAATTGTTTAAAGTTATAACACAATTTATAGAGATTTTATTGGTTTTAAAAAAATGCATAGAACCTAAAAATCCCAAAACCGTACAGGGTGGGCATTTTCTCAGAAACTACAGACTTTTGAGAAAAAACGTTCAGACAAAAGTTTCTTGGATTAATTTATGCTTTTAATTAATTCTACTTTCACATATACAGAGTGTTCATTGGGTTGGCCACCGGTATTCACTTCCTTATTTTAAATGAGACACCCTATATATTATTATATATTTGGATAGCGCTTCCAAAGTCGAGTTCAACGATATATAACTGTATGGGTCTGTGTGGCAACGTTTCGGATTTATTGACGTTTTTCTTTCATTTTGACCTTTCTTTAAATTAATAAAAAGACGGTAAATATTTCTTTTTTTTAAATTTGTTCACGTAAGAAAAAATACAAAAGCTTATTTTGTCTACGTTTGCAGGCAAAATTTTTTAAGTTTTAAAAATAAACCAGTGTTGCCATGTTTTGGCCATCGTAATATTTCTTGAATTTTTTAAATGCAAACCCCTTTATATAATAACAAATCTATACAAAAAATTTAAAATACCTTTTCCACAATATATTACAACATGGTTCTGCGAGTCACCATTTCGAACTTATGGATGATTGTGTTCAGGAAAAGTATTTTTCTTTTTTCAAACATACTACACCTTGTATACTTTATATTATCAATTAATATAGGGGATTTGGTTAACTCATCTAACCACATTTATTGTATTGATTCATACTATTAAGTATACAGGGTGTAGTGTGGTTGGAAAAAGAAAAATATGACTTTTCCTGAAGAAAATCATCCGTAAGCTTGAAACGGAAACTCGCAGACCCATGTTGTAATACATCGTTCAAAAGGTCTTTTAATTCTTTATATAGATTTGTTGTTATATATAGGGGTTTGCATTTAAAAAATTTAAGAAATATTACGATGGCCAAAACATGGCAGGCAACACTGATTTATTTTTAAAACTTAAAAAAAAATTTGCCTGCAAACGTAGATAAAATAAGCTTTTGTAATTTTTTTACGTGAACAAAGTAAAATATATATATATATATACAGGGTGATTCACGGTCGATGGTAGGTTAGACGTTTATGGAAAACGGGACGCAGAATTTTTCTGAAAATTTATCATCTTACATTTTCTTACCTGTTCTATCGATCTAAAATATTTTTATCATTGCGACGTTGCCGCTTCTATCAAAAAGTCCTAGAAACTTTATTTTTTTAAATGGAACACCCCCTATATTAACAAGTTTTTATATCCGCCCTTTTATTATAATACTTTTTTGTTAATATTGCCCTATACCTATCTCTATCGGTTTTCGAGATAAAAAATAATTTGTGTTAAATATGGTCCAAAACATGGCCCTAATCAAACATTAGTAAATTAGTGCTCTCAATTCATGAAAAGTTGATGTTTTGGTGGTAGTTTAGACAGACACGATGTATTTAATTTACACCGAGAAATCGACTCCATATCATACAGGGCGTGCTAAAATTACTATTATTTCCGTTATTCATAAAAGGGGTCAAAAGATCATTTTTTCAAATGAAACCCCCTGTATATTAATTAATAAAATAAAAGATGAAGAAGAACGTTTTAAGATGACATATCATGTCCCTATACCTAAATCATCAAGTTTGCTTAATAAAGCCGCTTTTTTGTGAAAAATTATTTTTTAAAGAATTTAATTTTAAGTAACCATGGAAATATTAAGCATATGACAGTTTGACTACAAAATAATTCAATTAACATGTGAAAGTACAAAAAATAACATAATTAAGATGAATAAAAATAAGAAAATTGTAAACAAAATAACAAATTTTTACAATAAATGCTGGAAATGTTGTCCATTACATTCTAAACATTTTAGAATGTACTTTTGAACACGACTCGTGGTTGCTTTTTCAATTTGATGGGGATCCAGATCTTCAATACACCGCACTATTCGCCGTCGCAGTTCTTCTTTAGTAGGCACTGGAGTAATGTACACCCTTTCTTTTAAAACACCCCATAAAAAAAAGTCAAGCGGCGTGAGATCGGGTGATCTCGGTGGCCAATCCCATGGCCCTAAGCGCCTAAACCACTGGCGCTCCGTCCAGTTGAAACCACGAATTCCTATATTCCTCTAAAGACAAATTATCGACGAAATCGGTAACAGTCGTCCTTAGTATTTCGAGATATCTCTCAGCATTCTATTCTTCTTTAAAATACAGAAAACATTTAGGTCAAATTTTGTAGTCAAACTGTCATATGCTTAATATTTCCATGGTTACTTAAAATTAAATTCTTTAAAAAATAATTTTTCACAAAAAAGCGGCTTTATTAAGCAAACTTGATGATTTAGGTATAGGGACATGATATGTCATCTTAAAACGTTCTTCTTCATCTTTTATTTTATTAATTAATATACAGGGGGTTTCATTTGAAAAAATGATCTTTTGACCCCTTTTATGAATAACGGAAATAATAGTAATTTTAGCACGCCCTGTATGATATGGAGTCGATTTCTCGGTGTAAATTAAATACATCGTGTCTGTCTAAACTACCACCAAAACATCAACTTTTCATGAATTGAGAGCACTAATTAACTTAAGTTTGATTAGGGCCATGTTTTGGACCATATTTAACACAAATTATTTTTTATCTCGAAAACCGATAGAGATAGGTATAGGGCAATATTAACAAAAAAGTATTATAATAAAAGGGCGAATATAAAAACTTGTTAATATAGGGGGTGTTCCATTAAAAAAAAAGTTTCTAGGACTTTTTGATAGAAGCGGCAACGTCGCAATGCTGAAAATATTTTAGATCGATAGAACAGGTAAGAAAATGTAAGATGATAAATTTTCAGAAAAATTCTGCGTCCCGTTTTCCATAAACGTCTAACCTACCATCGACCGTGAATCACCCTGTATATATATATATATATATATATATATATATATATATATATATATATATATATATATATATATATATATATATATATATACCGTCTTTTATTAATTTAAAGATAGGTCAAAAATGAAAGAAAAAGTCAATAAATCCGAAACGTTGCGACACAGACCCATACTGTTATATATCGTTGAACTCGTCTTTGAAAGCGCTATCCAAATATATAATAATATATAGGGTGCCCCATTTAAAATAAGGAAGTGAACACCGGTGGCCAACACAATGAACACTCTGTATATTATATGAAAGTGAAATTAATTAAAAGCATAAATTAATCCAAGAAACTTTTGTCGGAACTTTTTTTCTTAAAAGTCTGCAGTTTCTGAGAAAATGTATAGAACCCTAATAAAATGCCCACCCTGTACTTTTGTACAGGGTGGGCTTTTCTCTGTTTTTTCTATAAAAAAAACTGTCAAAAATAGGCATATCATTACAGTCGGTAACGGTTTTCACCTCGCAATTTTTTGACCCAATATCAAAAAATCCGAAATTTGGATAGAAGTCAGGAAACAGCGATGGTTGCTTTTTCCTTAGGGGTGGATTTACACCTTTTCACGAGGGTGAAATTTCTTACATCGTAAATAACCAAAAAATCGATTAAAGAGCTTTTTTTTTATAAATCAATATTTTTTGAGTTATTTGTGATTGAAAATTCAGAACGCTCACCACAAATTTCATCATACTAACTATAAACTTATGAACATCATATTACAAAAAGGCGAGTCCTGCGCAGGATACGTTCTACCATACACACAACCAGGAGGAACTACAAGAAATGCGCCAGCTTCCTCAGAAATCATTTCTTAGGACATCTTTATATAAACTTTTTGTCTTATTTTTATGTGTAAAATATGTGTATCAGTACCTGTAACTAATTAATACATTATTCCAGTTTATTCTAATGGTATTGTTGACCATTTTTACTTCCCCATGCTTCCTTATAGCTCTAAAAAGGGCCCGTTTTTCGATCGAGGTCCACGTCAATCTGGTCCTAAAAATATTATGATTTTTTTTATCATTTTAAAAATTTAAATCTATGTATATCACAACGAACTCAAGGACTAGAATTAACGCAACGCCAGTTTGTAGGCAGGGTGTTTGGTATAGTGATCTGTTTGTTTTTGTTTTGGAAAAACGTAAACAAATTGCCAGATCTCAAAAACCAAAATCAGGAAATTACCTTGAAAATGTAATAAAATTATTCAAAAATATTGGTTTTTGTGTTAATATAGGCAACATCGATTTAAATATAAACATTTATTAATATGACAGTTCCAAGCACGGCAACAAGGTTATTTTGGACAGCTGCTGCATTCGTTTAATAAAAAATGATAGTAAATCAGGTGTTGTACGGCACTTCCATGTCATTTAATCTCTTTCTAGTAGGTTGTATTATTCAATAACACGTTTTGTAAACTGACTTGATCAGCAGCAACCGAATTGAGCATCTAAAGTAAATGTCTTACTCGTCTGTCACTTCAGATAATAAACAAAAATAGTTTTCCGGCTTTAAAAATAATTTTTAACAATAAAGAATCATCGATTTATAAAAATGTAATTAATGGTACAATGCCATAAACATTAAAAAATTTATTATTTCCGGAGTTATGATATTCAGTGTCTTTAATTAATGTTGCCGGTACAGTTTGTTTACAAGAACTATCCCTCCTTGCCCCCCTGAATATATTAATGCCAAACAAGGTTTGTTTACTTTATTTCTATCCAAGAATTCGTTGATATCACATTTGAACAGGGTGTCAAACAGGGTATCGTATTTATCAGTAAAAATTTATGAATCGGTTTTTACAGTTTTGGCTACTTTCTTCTAAAATAAAAGATGCCTTTTACAAACTTCTCATGGTTCTCTAAACTTTAAAATGAAGGGTAATTTTAAAAATTTGCAATTTTTGGCACCCCTCGTATCATGATTGGTTCATAAAATATTTACAATCTAAAAACGGAATCTTCTAGAGATTTTTCCGAAGAATACAGTAACGTAGTCACCTTTTTTCTACAAAGTTATGTTTTTAAAATGCAAACATATATTTTTTTTGAGACACCCTATATATTTTTCTTTAGTAAATAGACTTTTATTTTTTTTTTTTTTTTTAAGTTTATAATAACTGGCATTTATTTTATTTATTATTACAGTAGCACGTTGGCATATATGTCTGTCTTTAAATAATTGAAACAAGTAATAAACAATATCAACAATTAACGAATTCCATTTTACAAGATTTTATTATACTTGCAATGTTTGTTTTTTAATTTATTTGAATAAATGCATACAGGCCACTGTATTAACTATAAAAATAGCATTTTTTTTATTATGAATCTTAAGATAGATGCCAACGATTATTATATTCGTGGAAAAATGATGCTTTTTTGACAGACAGGGCGAAATTATTTTATTCCATTTTCACTTAAGTCCAGTCGTTAGAGGTTTTCTCCTCTAAACACGACCAAAGTAAAAACATGATAACATTTAAATCCTTTATAAAAACCCACTGTAGTATAAACATGTTTTATCCATATATTGTTTAGAGGTTATATTATTTGTCTTTTTTGATTTATGTTATTAATAATTGTCAATGTTATCAGAATGTCACGTTTTGCGAATTAAAGCCTATTTCTTTAAAAGGTATTTTTATTACAATTTAATTCGCAAATAAATCATGGAAAAATACTTTAAACCTGATAGACTAGAAGCTGATCCAAATTCCACAACTGCAGCAAAAGAATTTAAGCATTGGTATGAAACATTTAGAAATTTCTTAGAATGCACTTCACACAAAGAACCACTTGAAGACAAAGATAAGTACATGCTTTTAATTAATTTTGTCTCATCTAATGTCTATGATTATATAAGTGAAGTAAAATCATATGATTCTGCTATAAAAATTCTAGAAAGTTTATATATTAAGCCAACAAATGAAATATACGCAAGATACATTCTGTCTACTCGAAAACAACAAGTTAACGAAACGATTGATCAGTATGTACAAGAGCTTAAACTTTTGTCTAAAAATTGTAATTTTAAAGCTGTATCTGCTCAGCAAAACAAAGAAGATTTTATCCGTGATGCTTTTATAAACGGCATTATACAGTCTAACATCCGCCAAAGATTACTGGAATTTACTACCTTATCTTTAGATGAAGCTGTCTCTAAATCGAGATCATTAGAAGATTCTCAAAAACAAGCCGAATCGTATAACAATACAACATCAAGTTTTGCTAACAGTGCTTCATGTTCTAAAACTTATACATTAGAAGAAACAAATGTAGCTTCTGTTTATTCTAAGAATCAAAAATCTTTTCAAACATGCTATTTTTGTGGAAATGCTAGACACCCACGTTCCATGTGTCCGGCGAGAAATGCTATTTGTCAAAACTGTCAAAAAAAGGGGTCACTGGGTGAAAATTGCATGAAATCTACAAATTTAAACCAAACCAAACCCACTTCTGCAACAACTTTTTAATAGCTTCATCATCTAAAACACCCATTACTCTTTCAAAAGCAGTAATAAACGTTTCTATCAATAACATGGATGCTAAAGCCCTCATAGATACTGGGAGTTCAGATACCTTTTTAAATCAGGAGTTTGCAATTAAACATAAATTAAAAATTGTTATAACTAAAGGGCAAGTTTCGATGGCTTCTATGTCCTGTTCATCAGAAATTAAGGGCTATTGTTTAGTAAATCTTCAAATTAAAAATGAAAGATATAATCAAATAAAAGTTTTAGTTTTGTCAGATCTTTGCGCGGACATTATTGTTGGTCACGACATTATGAAACAACATAAATCCATTGAAATATCGTTTGGAGGATCCAAATCACCACTTTCAATCTGTTGTGTAGCTGAAGCTAAAGTTGAACCACCATACTTATTTTCGAATCTTAGTGAAAATGTTTACCCAATCGCAACAAAATCTCGAAGGCATTCGGATAAAGATGAGCAATTTATTAAACAAGAAGTCCAAAATCTATTAAAAAAGGGATTATTGAAGAAAGTATTTCACCATGGAGAGCCCAAGTAATAGTAACTAAAAGTGACAATCATAAACGTCGATGGTCGTTGATTATTCTCAGACTATTAATAAATTTACTTTACTTGATGCCTATCCTCTTCCTAATATTGAGTCGTTAGTTTCAAAAATATCAAAGTATCAAATATTTAGCACAATTGATCTTAAATCTGCATACCATCAAATACCTATTCAAGAAGCTGATAAACCATACACAGCTTTCGAAGCAGAAGGTCGATTGTATCAATTTCGACGAATTCCATTTGGGGTCACTAATGGAGTTTCTTGTTTCCAAAGAGTGATTGATTCAGTTATTCAAAAAGAAAATTTACAAGGCGTATTTGCATACTTGGATGACGTCACAGTGTGTGGTGAAAACCAAAAAAAACCATGATATCAATTTACAAAAATTTTTAGATGCAGCTCAAAAATATGGACTTACTTTAAATAAAGATAAATGTAAATTTAATAAACAATCAGTAAATATTCTCGGCTATACTATCGAAAATAAAACAATGAAACCTGATTCTGATCGACTAAAACCTCTTTTAGACCTTCCAATTCCTACAGATTTAAAAAGTCTTCAAAGAGCACTTGGGATGTTTTCACATTATTCAAAATGGATCAAAAATTTTTCGGAGAAAATACGTGGCCTTGTGGATTGTAAGTCTTTTCCTATGAATACAGATTTAAATTTTGCATTTGAAAGTCTAAAAACTGATATAGCAAACTCCCTTCTGTGGACAATTGATGATAAAGAAATTTTAATTGTCGAAACAGATGCATCCGATTTTGCTATTGCTGCTACTCTTAGTCAAATGGGAAGACCTGTTGCTTTCTTTTCTCTACCCTTACAGATTCTGAACGGAGACATTCTTCAATTGAAAAAGAGGCCTATGCTTGTTTAGGCACTAAGGAAATGGAGACACTTTTTGATTGGAAGACAATTTAAATTAGTAACAGACCAGAAATCGGTATCATTTATGTTTAATAGTAATCATTCTAGCAAGATCAAAAATGAAAAATAATGCGATGGCGTTTAGAACTTTCATGTTTTAAATACGATATCATCTATCGTCCTGGAAAAACTAAGTTGCAGCAGATACATTTTCAAGGATTTGTAACAGCATTACAAACACATTGTTTGAATTACACTCTTCTTTATCACATCCTGGTGTAACAAGAATGTACCATTTTGTAAAAATTCGTAATCTACCTTATTCACTAGAAGATATAAGACAAATGACAGCTGCATGTCCAATTTGTGCTGAAGTTAAACCTAAATTTTATACAAAAGATGAACACAAGCATTTAATTAAAGCAACGGCACCTTTTGAAAGACTAAATATTGATTTTAAAGGTCCAATCCCTAGTTCATCCAAAAACTGCTATATGTTAACGATAGTTGATGAGTTTTCAAGATTTCCATGGGCTTTTCCGTGTACCGACACATCTAGTCAAACTGCTATAGAATGTCTAAATAACTTATTCTGTCTTTTCGAAGCCAGCTTATATACATTCAGACCGTGGAACAGTTTTACTCAAGGAATTTATTAATACCTCATTCTAAAGGCATTGCCCTCAAGTAGAACAACGCCATATAATCCCGAGGGAAATGGACAAGCTGAAAAGTACAACGGTACAATATGGAAAGCAGTTACTTTAACACTTAAAACTAGAAATTTGGACACTACTAAATGGGAAATAGTTTTTACCAGATGCTTTACATTCTGTAAGAAGTTTATTATGTACAGCAACTAATAATACTCCACATGAACGTCTATTTAATTATCAACGTCGATCAACTAGTGGAACATCTATTCCTTCATGGTTACAGAGTTCGAAAAAAGTCTTATTAAAAAAGTTTGTTCGAGAAGTAAATTTGACCCCTTGGTAGAAGAAGTTGACCTTATTCAAGCAAATCCAGACTACGCTTTGATCAGATATGAAAATGGAAAAGAAAGACAGTAGCTACTAAACACTTAGCACCTAGAGGAGATGTTACTTTAGAACATAATGGAGAAAAAGCAGAAGATCATAATTCCAATTTAAATAACAAAAATTCGAGTTCATCCGAGGACCTAAATCAATCTGTTAGTAAAGATGTAAATGAAAATGATATGCCAACAAGTGATACTGATATTTTGAGAAGATAACCAGATTAAAAAACAAACCACATTATTTACAAGACTATACAGAAAAATAGCCCCTGGGTGAATGTAGTATTTAAAAATGTTTTATCCATAATTGTTTAGGGGTTATATTATTTGTCTTTTTTGATTTATGTTTTAATAATTGTCAATGTTATCAGAATGTCACGTTTTGCGAATTAAAGCCATTTCTTTAAAAGGTATTTTTATTACACCCACTCAAAAAATTATAACAAACCTCAATAAGAAGTTGAAGGAAATTTATATATTGGCAAGCATAGAAAATACCTCTATAACCACCTGCAGAAATACTGAAGATCAAGTGGGAGTGCCAAAAACCAAGGTCCAAGAAATTCTACGACAACAGAGGTTAAATATATGGCAATTAAAATTAGTTTATAATTTTTCATCCTGGGGATGCAGAGCGATGATTAAATTTTTGTCACTGGTATCTTTAAAATTAAAATATCGATTGTTACTTTTCCAAAAAAAATATTATGGTCTGTTTAATTGTCCAGAGAAAATCATTATTATTAATAAATGCATTACGCAGAATAAGAACAGTGTGTAATAAATGCACAGAACATAATGGAATCCAGTTTAAACAATATTTTTAACAGCTAGATAAGTAGCTAGTTTTTGCACTTTAGTTTTGAATGTATATTAATTTAATATTATTAATATAATATATTTTTAAGGATTTAAGTATAAACTAAAAACTTAATTTTTATTAGAGGATTAGCTTTAAGCTACTTGTAATTTAAAAATAAGTATTTTTTTTTTATTTCCTCTGCAGGTAGCGCAGTAGTTAAAACAAATAAGAGATCCCGCAATTTTTTATGGAAAATGGGATTCGGCCAATTGTTTTTAAACTTTGCATAGTGATAGTTCTCAACACACTGATCAAAAGTCTCCACGGGTACAAAACCCAAAGAGCTCCCTAACGCCCTTAAAATCACCCTCAAAAAAGGGCACTGGAGATTTTTATGGAAAAAAGGGTTTGACCAATTGTTTTCAAACTTTGCATAGTGATAGTTCTCAACACACTGATCAAAAGTCTCCACGGGTACAAAACCCAAAGAGCTCCCTAACGCCCTTAAAATCACCCTCAAAAGTCACTGGAGATTTTTTTATGGAAAATGGGTTTTGACCAATTGTTTTCAAACTTTGCATAGTGATAGTTCTCAACACACTGATCAAAAGTCTCCACGGGTAAAAAACCCCGGGCCCCCCAACGCCCTTAAAATCACCCCCAAAATTTTTATTTTGGGTTTTTTTTATGGAAAATGGGTTTGGGGAAAATTGTTTTCAAACTTTGCATAGTGATGGGCCCCCAAACCCCGATCAATAGTCCCAGGGAAAAAAACCCCAAAAAAAACCCCCCAACGCCCTAAAAAAATCACTGGGGGTTTTTTTTAAGGAAAATTACTCTCAAATCACTGGAATTTTTTCTTAGGGAAAAATTTCTCCCAATTTTTTCAAACTTTGCATAGTGATAGTTCCCCCAAGGGCTGATAAAAAATTTCCGGGGGACAATCCCCAAAAAAAAACCCCCAAACCCCCCCTTTAAAAATCACTGGGGTTTTTTTTTTGGAAAATGGGTTTGGGGCAATTGTTTTTAAACTTTGCATAGTGGTAGCTCCCAACACGTTTTAACAACATTTTTTATGGGCACAAAACCCACTATGAAAAAATTTGAAAACAATTGGTTAAAGGGGGGGGAAAAAAACCCCAAGATTTTGGGGGGATTTTTTTTCAGGTTTTTTGCCCATACAGACTTTTGATCGGCGTGTTGAGAACTACCCCATGCCAAATTTGAAAACAAATGAAAAAACCCCTTTTTTTATAAGAAAAAAAAAAAAAAACCCAAACCTTTGGGGGGAATTTTTGGGGGGGATTGGGGGGGTTTTGGGGTTTTTGCCCAGGGGTTTTTATCAGGGGAAAAAAAGTTTGAAAACTTGGGCCCAAAAACCCCCCTTTTCCAAAAAATGTGACCTTGGGGGGTTTTTTGGGGGTTTTTAGTTTTGTGCCCGTGAAGATTTTTTTATCAGTGTGTTAAAAAATTTTATAAAAAATTTGAAAAAAATTTTGGAAAAAACCCTTTTTTAAAAAAAAATTTGGGGGGGTTTTTTTTATTAAATGAAAACCCTTTTTTTTTTATAAATAATACTTTAGCTGTGATTATATAAACACGGCTTACTACGCAAAATTAGAGTTTAAATTTTAAAAGCTCGATTAATGGACAAAAAATTCCCAAAGCCATTAAATAATCATATGTTTGGTTATTACATTAGGATCAACATCATAAAGATACACTGTGATAGATGACTTTGTAAGTTTTTATTGTTTCTGATTTTTTGTATTTATTTTTTTTTAAAGTTAAAATGAATCATAACGATCTAATAGACTTCTACAAACGCTTTAATACCAAAGTTTGTGATAGTGTAGATAATATAAAGTTTTTTTTGCATGATTTTGATACACATCAAAATGTTAAATATTAAGTGTTAATATAAGGGGGTATAAAAACAAATTTTGAAAATTTTTTTTTGTTTTACTTGAGTCACTTGACATGGATTATGATGTCATTAAAATGTTGAGTGTCTAATTTTCTGGGGTTTGGGCCTTTTTTAAATTTTTTCTTATAAATTGTTTTACAATGAAAAAAAAAAAAATAAGTGCGATGGAACCCTCATTTATGTAAAAAACTCTATATCTTCAATGTCAGGTTATTTGTGTAAATAATTCAAAAAAATTTTTAAAGTAGAGTTTATGAAAAATGGTATTAAATTTGGGTTACAGCTAATTATCGATTACCATCTTTGGACGCCAACTCATATTGGCAAGATTTACACTTGTTGTTTTCTAATAAACATTTTCATTCTGTCAGGTAGAAATATTTGGTGGTGATTCAAACATTAATATATTGGATTGTGACGGAAGGCTCTACTGATTATTTAGATTGCTTGTCAACTTTGGATATTTTAGCACTATTAATGCAATTACTAGAGAGCAGGGTTTCGGGGGTAGCTTTTGGGGTCATTTTTTTGTTAAAGGAAAGTTTCAAGGGGGTTTATTTAAAGAGTTCCCCTTTCTAATCATTTTCCTATCTTATTAAGCATTAAAAAAAAATAGTATGAAAGCAAGACAATCTCAAAGCAGACCTTTTTTTTAAATTAGATAAAGCAAAATTAAAAAAAGGGGTAGCAAAATGAATCTTGGTATAATGTATTAGCTGATGGGAATTTTTAACACTGCAACCGAATTTTTTGTAAAAACTTAAAAAAAAATTTAAAATTTTTCCCCCCCTTTTGGGGAAAATTTAAAATTTCAAGAAAAAAAAATTGTAAAGCCTTGTTTTTTCCAAAATTGGGGAATGAGCATACGTAGGAGAAATAAACAAAAAAGGGTTTTCTCCTTAAAAACCCCAAAAAATGAACAGGCAAAACAGAATTATTACAATTATAGAAATGTTCTAGAAAAAACAAAAAAAAACAGTTAAAATAGCTTATTAAAAAAACTAAAATTAGTGACAATCAGAATAATCCCAAAAATATTTGGAAAATTATAAAGAAAGCTTCCAATGAATTTGAGAACCCCAAAACAATCAATATATTAAAGGATATCAGGGAGATCCTTTTTACAGATAGTCTTCAGATAGCTAATGTGTTTAAAAATTTTTTTTGTTCTGGGGGAAAAAAATTGGGGGTAGTAATATTGAAAAAGGTACAAAAAAAATATCTTTAAGAACAATTATAATAATGTAACTATGTTTCTCGAGCCCATTACTGAGTCTGTGTTGATTGAGGTTATTGGGGTTTTAAAAAAATTGTTTAAAAAGCGTGATAAATTACACCCCATATTGTAAAATCAAACCACTTGTGACTTATTAAACCCCTTCAATATATTATAGATCTAATATTTGTGTCTGGTGTATATCCTGATATTCTCAAAAAATCAAAAATTATACCTTTAAAAGGGCGGGGGATAAGACAGATGTAAACAATTATCGACCATAGCCTTGACCAGTGTAATTAAAAAGATTATCAAAAAATGTATTAAAATAAGATTCAAAATTTTTTTGCAGAATAGGATAGTTTCTGAGCGTCAGTAGGGTTTTTTAAGGAAAAAGGGCAGCACTTCAAATGCACTCTATGATGTGACAAAATTTTTTTAATTTTTCCCCCAAAATAACCAAAAAACCTCTTGCTGTATTTTTAGATTTAAAAAAAAACCTTTGAACTGTGGACCACCAAGTTTTTTGGACAGATTGTATCACATTGGTGTTGGGGGGAAAGTTCTAAATTTTTTTTTAAATTTTTAATTAATGTGTGGGGAAAAAGTCAAAGTAAATAATACTTATAGTAATGAAATGGGGAATTTTTGGGGTTCCACAGGGCACTGTGCTTGGTCCCATTCTGTTTCTTATCTACATAAATAATTTATTTAAGATTCAGAGGAGTGAATTGTATGTAACGCAAAAGATCCCGCACTTTTATATAAGGGTAAAAAGGGAAGATGTTTTTTTAAAAGGGGAAAAAACTTTTTTTTTAAATAAAATTGTATTTTTTAAGGTATTGACTCTTAATACAAAAAAAACCATTTTATGCCATTTGTTTAAAAAAGGGAAAATTTCAGGATAATAATAGCATTGTTTTACACAAACAAAACTGGTTTGGGGTTTTAAAAAAGGGGGATGGTAATATAAGACGTTGTGAATCAGTAAAGTATTTAAAAGGGGTTTTTTTTGATCAGTGTTTAAATTTTTTTTTCCATTGAATATGTAGCCAAAAAAGGGGGGGTTTAAATTTTTAAGTTTTATCAAATAAGATCATTTTTTTCCAAAAAAGTTCTAAATTTTGATCTAGCTTTAGTGGGGAACCCCTAATGGGGTTAGGGGAAATTTAGCTTTGAGCTGCATGCAACAACATATTACTTTTTTCTGATTAATCCCCAAAAATATGTACTAAAAAAAATAACCAAAAAAAGGGGGCCCCAGACTCCCCTTTTTAGGGGGAAATTGGGGAAAACGGTTAGACAATTGTATTGATAAAAACCTTAATTTTTTATAAATTTTAAATTGTTTACTAATTTTTATCACATATGCATAAAAAAGGGTTTTTGGGCAAATTACTTTTTTCTACCAAGCAATTCTTTTCCCAACTCAAAGGCATGTTACTTACGTTGGGCCTAAAGACTAAACATGATGCCTATGGAACTAAAGATTAAACTTAATAAAAAAAAAAGCAAAAAAATTTAAAAATTGGGGTTTAACTAATTTTTTAGTATTTCCAAGATATTTATTGGTTTGTGCCTTAATAGGCCCCTTTTTTCAATAAATTTTAATTTTTGTTTTTTTATTTATTTCCTTTTTTAAAATTTTTTTTTTTTTTTTACATTTTTTATTTACTTAACCTTTTTTTTTAGTTATTTAACATTTTACCGCTTTTTTTTTTAAAAAAGATTTTTTAACGGCATATGAGTGGGGAAAAAAAAATCTCATGATTTATTTTTTCCCTTTTCTTTTTTTGCCAAGGATATATTTAAGATAATTGAATAAGATTTGTAAATTGTAAATTTGATTTCCCCTTTTTAAATAAATAAATAAAATAAATAAATAAAATAAATAAAATAAATTATCTCGAAAAATATTAAATTTGAAAACAATCTAACTTCACCACTGAATTCTATCTAAAAATGCCTATTAATATCAGTTTTTACTTTTGTTGTAGGTTACAAAATAACTGAAAAATATATTAATTTCGCCCTATATGTCAAAAACAAAGAGAAAAAAAAATCTTTTTAGTGTCATCTTTCGTTTTATCAAAGATTAGTGACACTTCCCCATCTCTAA
>JAHBCN010019387.1:0-16107 GCA_019359885.1 Listronotus oregonensis
TGAAAATCGGTTAAATGGTGAAAGTTTTGGACAATTATGTTGATAAGCTAATCCCGTTTACTACATGGTTTTATCTATTCAGGTTTTTGAGAAATTTTGAAAAAACCTGAAACATGCATTTTCGAAAATCGGCCATATTTTTTTTATAAGTGAAAATTTTTCAAATCTGTAAAAACTTCTTTAAAGCAACTTTTTTTGTAGAATATGACCGAGTAGTCAATTTTTATTTTCCACTTTTCGGCTTTTTGGAATCATCATCAACTTTATTTTTTTTCATTGGACGCCATATTGAATTTTTCGCACCAAAATGCTTTTTCTGATTTCAACAATGTATAACATGTTATAATTTAAGAGTTTATAACCTCATTTATTTCAAAAAAACCAATATTTTCTCAGTTGGCCTTGATTCCGGCGAACGTTATTTTTTTTGTAAACAATAAAATATTAGTAATTGGCAAAATAGATAAGCTAAACAGATATTTTACAGAAATGGGTTCGCGAACATAGCTATAACGTTAATACCGTGTTACAACAAAATGTAATGGCGCCCATATGAAAAAGTATGGTTGATGAATCATCATCAACTTTAGTTTTTCATATGGGCTCCCTATTGGATTTTTTTGCAGCCAAATAGTGCTTTTTATTCTTATTTCAACAATGTATAACATGTTATAGTTTAGGAGTTTATAACCTCATCCGCTTCAAAAACCAAATATTTTCTCAATTGGCCTTGATTCCGGCGAATGTCATCTAGCGTCATTATCTAGTTAGCTCGGGTACGTTATTAAAATTTTTTCAACTTTGTAAAATGGTTAATAATTTAAAGAAAAACTTGATATTTTGCAACGTTATTTCCAAAGCAATAAAAATGTTAATATATCTGCGCAAACGTATTTCGACAATTTTCCTGAAAGGCTGGTTACAAATTTGCTTAAATTCGGAAGTTTTAAAAAAAACCACTTCCTAAGAAGTAAATCGACAACGAGATACTGCAGTTAACTAACATTTTAAAGAAAATCCAACATCTTCAGCCACGAATGTTGATAGAGAATTCCACATACCTAAGTCAACCATTTATAGGGTAGTTAGGACTATTTAAAAAAATATCGTTAATATGTTGAGAAATATGGACAACATTTTGAATTTTAGGTCGTTATTTTACATCTTCATTTTAGTAGGAATATTAGTTTAGCCACTTTTCATTGTTTTTGTTTTCACTTGTTTCAATTAACTTCTTACGTGTAGTTTTGTTGTAACATCGTGTTCCTTAGCTTTGTTCCAAAAACTCATTTCTGTAAAATATCTGTTTAACTTATCTATTTTGCCAATTACTAATATTTTATTGTTTACAAAAACATGACGTTCCCGGAATCAAGGCCAACTGAGAAATATTTGTTTTTGAAATAAATGAGGTTATAAACTCTTAATTATAACATGTTATACCTTGTTGAAATCAGAATAAAAAGCACTATTTGGCTGCGTAAAAAATCCAATATGTCCATATGAAAAAATAAAGTTGATGATGATTCTAAAACGCCGAAACGTAGAAAATAAAAATTGACTACTCGGTCATATTCTAAAAAAAAGTTGCTTTGAAAGTTTTAGATTTGAAAAATTTTCACTTATAAAAAAATATGGCCGTTTTCAAAATGCATTTTCAGGTTTTCAAAATTTCTCAAAAACTGAATAGATAAAACATGTAGTAAACAGGATTAACACTAATAATTGTCCAAAACTTTCCCCATTTAACCGATTTTCTATCTATCGTGGTTTCAAGAATACATTCCCCACCAATTTGGGACACACTGTATATTAAGTTTCTTAATGTAATTTTAAGATTATAGTTACCTAAATTAACAATAAATTATAAATCTTTATTTTATTGAAGTCCGTCCCTAATGTTCTGTCCTTTAATACCTACCGATCCACAGTTTTATTGCTGTCGGCAGGTATTATCCATAAATGAAGGCAAGAGCTAACACGATATACTTTGAGACAGACTATACGATTGGATCTTTTTTCTTCTGTGGTCTGATGGTTTAAATTGGTCTAAACCGCACGAAGAGCTTACCGCAATAATCCCTTTACTGATTTTTATATTGATGAATATTATAATTTTTTTGAACTTTTTCTACATTTTGGCAACTTTGTATGTAAATTTTCTAAAATATTCAATGAAACCTAAAATAAACAACCTTGCCAAATATATGCCAAAATAGAATTTTGTTGTTAAACATAAAATTTCGGAATTTATGTACCGTCTGAGAATTTTGTAACCAGTCCAAAAATCCCCGGAGAAACACGGATGACAAATATACATATTCCAACTTGTTCAGTTGTTTTTGTGGGTCATAGAACTTTATGTTGCAGTACGAAATATCGGAAAGAAAATAAATGTATAGAAATAGTAGAAAAGTAGAAAGTATACGAAAAACTTACTTATTTTTACGGTCAGGTAATATTGCAACTATACGGGTTCAAATTGCATTTTTTACGTAGGAGAAATCGAGAAATTAGTTTTTTTAATATAACTCAAAACTATTGAGTTTTTAAAATAGATTTTAAATTAAAATTAATGGTCTAATAAAACTACGTAATTTTTGTAGCCCTTTTAGTTTTTGAGATATCAAGCGAGTTAAATTTAAATTTTAAGCGCAAATATCTTAAAAACTAAAAGAGCTACAAATAAATGTATTAAACAAAAAATATGATTTTTAATAGGCTCTATAAATAAGGTTATATACACATTTTTAATAAAATCAGTAATAAAGGAGATATAAGCAAAAAAGTTATTTTGACCAAAAATTTGGCTAATAACAATATTTTTTTGGTACAAGTAAGTATACCAAATCCAATCCATATGAAAATTGATTCAAAATGTTCTTTTCATTAATACCTACATATGTGCCTCGAGGCAATGGGAATAACATATTGGCACGGATATTTTATTTATTTATTTATTTATTTTTTTGGTCCAATAACTGTGCCCATTCGGATCCCCTTGAAACTTCAAATAAAAAAAATTTAAACTTTAATTTATTAAAAAAAATAAGTTACACCTCTATCTGGGTGTTATGTAAGGATTATTCATTTTAAACTAAACAGGGCTTTATTTTTGAACTTCCCTGTGCCTTAAAAAAAACGAATATAGCCATTTCGTGTATTTTTTTCCCGTAGAATTTATTAATCTAATCAGAAAAACATTTGAAACAAAAACAAAAGAGTTACAGCACGAGTGACGTATTTTTTAACTAAATACCCCGTATATTTTTATATCAATAGATAGAGATTTTCACGAGGAATTCCGTGATATAGGGGTTGCTGGGTTTATTTCCTGCGGTTCTGCTGCAATTGTCTAAAAACTGCATAAAAATCAAAATTTTAAAAATACGTTTATTACTTTTGGGAGTAGATTTATAATGATGTTTTTATCAGAAGAATGGCTTTAAATTATATTGTATGCTAAAAATGATATGATATATCTATTTCTAAACGAAGCAGCAAAATTACAATAAACGGAAAAAATTAAAATACAATACGAGGTAAAATATGGTGGTAATAAAAACACTTATAACAAAAAATTATAATATTACTAATAATTTAAATGACTAGAAGAGATGAAGAGACTAGATTTTCTCGAAGACATAGAAATAAACAAAGAGCTTAATACCAACAACTTATGTCTTAACACTCAAGTTAACCTTAATAGATCTTTTTACCTTTACATAGGCGTCTTATGAACTAAATCACTCGATGATGAAAAAACAATTTACGCTTTAGCCCCATTTTGGGAGATCCACGTCTTGTTCTTTACATATTACATGATTTCCATATTCTTTTCAACAATTCAATTTATTAAAAACAATCTTTTTGACCCAAACATAACAGTCAATTAATTTAAAGTTTTCATTTGTCTGCTGCACTCGGCCTGCCTCCATTCCTGGGGTCTCAAAGAACCTCACACTCCTTCTCCGCTATGTCCTCCTTATAACCATAATAATCCCCTATCTAACAACGCAACCGCTTCCTTTCTAACTCCACTAACATCTCCTCTAATATTCCCAACCTTGTGAGCTTCTTTGCTAGACCCCTGGGAATGTCAGGAGAATGAGTTAGGGACCTTTAGATATTAATTTTTCTTTTTCAAAATTTCTTCTTTTTAAAAAAGTTTTTAAAAAATTTTAAAATATTTTTTCTTTTTGGAGTTTTTCATTTGAAAAACCAAATTTTCACTCTGTAACGTTTCTCTAACAAAACAATTTTCAAATTTTTCATAGTTCATTATAATTTACGTTTCTGTTTAGAAGTAAGAATTTCTCAGTTATATTAAAATTTTCAAAATAAAATATCTCAATCTGATTTCTTGAACGCGCCCCCCGGTTTTTATAAATATTTTCACATTTATCATAATTTACTACAAATTACGATTTCTTAATTATATTAAAGTTATAACAAATTTTCATTACTTAAAATTGTTTTTTGATCCCATTTCTCTAACACAGCCTTTAAACATAATAATTTTACAGTTCTTAACAACCACACTCTAAACAACCTCGGAGTAGTACTTCCTTTTCTATACCCTTTAAAATGATTGTCTATCCTTTTTTATACGTCAGTACAACTGGTTCCTAACCTAACATAATCACATGTTCGTCTTTCCACAAAATGGTATAGTTTTTAAATTTTTTAAATTTCACCCTTTAATAAGGGAAAATGTAACAAATATTAATGTTGTTTGACTTTTATTTTAAATTTGTGTAATAATGTGATATTTTATTGAAGCCCTCTGAATGTTTTGTTGGCTCAAATTTGCTGCGGTTCCTGCTTGACGACGAGTAAGTTTTGAACTTTTATTTTCTTTTGCTTTTTCTTTTACATACCAAGTCTACTAAATTCATCACTTCACATTGATATACTATATTTGATGTTTAATTTCACGCAAAATAAATTTTAAAATATAAAAAAAAAATAAAAAATCACTAAAATACATTTTTTGAAAATTTCCCTTAAAATATTCCAACAAAATTTTTCAATCTTTCTTTTAAAGTTCATTTCTTGCTTGTAGATAGCACTGATGATGGTTTCACCGAAAGCGCTCTGCTAGGATTTTTTTAATAAAAATTTGCACGAAATACAAAGTCTCTTCATTTCCTAAATTCTTACGTGCACACAGCCACAACCAAGTTTCAATAATTTAAATGTTCTGTATGACCCCCGTTATTTTTGAAACATGATCTATAACCCCTCCTTAGCTTTTCCAAGCTCGCTGATATTATTTGACGTTCTTCTAATTTCATTTACAATTTTTTCCCTCATTTCTTCCGTGTTTGTGTTTCCATTTTGATAAATGACATTCTTCAAATGACCCCATAAAAAAGTGTCCAAAATTGTAATATCTGGACTATTAGGTGGCCATCTAAACGTCCAATTCACTGATTGTATCGACGATTGAGTTACTGCACAACTTGACAAATAGCATGGGGCGGCGCTCCGTCTTGTTGCCAAATTATCTTGCGATACGTTTTGAGTGGCAATTCTTCTAAAATGTCCTCAATATCGTTTTCAAGAAGATTGAGATATCTTTCTTCAGTTAAGGATCCCTCATAGAATATTGGCCCGTCAATTCTATTCTTAAGCACACCACACCAGATATGAAGAGAAGACCTCCCTTGGTATTTAATCTCTTGAAATTTCCTGGGATTTTGTCTTGCCCAGCTGTGCGTATTGCGTCAGATAAACATACCCGTTGTAGTGAACGTAGCTTCATCCGTCCAAAGAATCGTTTAAATCAGGGTAGGATCGTTATCTTGTTCATGGATTAAAATTTGAGAAACAAATTGAAAGCAAAGTTCCTTTTGTTCACGTGTTAAATGCTGCACTGGAAGAACGTGATATGGAAGCTACTTAAAATATTTCAGTGTTCTCTGAACCGTCGCATAGGTTACTCATTTTCTTGCAGGGCCATACCTCAAGTCTCTAACTGCGTCAGTAATTGACTTCATGGGATACAAAGTAAAATAATTTAGAATAGCTTGATCCCGATTTCTTTTTCTCATTGTAGTCCTTTTTCTAATATGTAACGATTTTGTTTCTTCGAATAAGACCTTCAGTTTAAAAATTGTTTTTACTGATATATTTCTTTGGAAATTTGCAACATATGTTCGTTGTGTTTCCCTGGCATTTTCTCCACATTTATAATAGAGAGTTATAATTTGAAGCCGTTCTTTTAATGAAAACCTCATTATAAAACTACTCCAAAAAGTAATAAACGTATTTTTAAAAATTTTGACTTTGACAAATAAGCACTTGTGACCTGTGGCAGCCAGGTTTTAAACTCAGCAACCCCTATATCACCGAATTCCTCGTGAAAATCTGTATCTATTTTTAAAAAAATATACGGGGTATTCCATTTAAAATATACGTCACTCGTGCTGTAACTCTTTTGTTTTTGTTTCAAATGATTTTCTGATTAGATTATTAAATTCTACGGAAAAAAATACACCAAATGTCTATATTCGTTTCTTAAAAAAGTACAGGGAAGTTCAAAAATAAAGCCCTGTTTACTTTAAAATGAATAACCCTGTACCTGACAGGACACCCAACATTTCTCGATCTCCTATGCTACTATGTGTATAGCTCATCGGTTAATTATTTTTATTATTGATTTAATTTATAGTATACATAATTTATAAAGACTCACTCGTTTAAAATGATCTTAAAAAAATTTTAATCATATTTTTAACATCAAAAATTTTTTTCTTATAGTTTATTTAGCGTTAAACTTTATTAAAAAAATATGTATATAACCTTTTTTATAGAAGTAATATCTTTTTTTAGTTGTGAGACCCAAAGTAAACCAACTCATTTACCTTTGGGTATAAAAGAACAATTGCATGCTCGCCAGGAGCCGTCTATATCTACAAAAGTAAATCAATTTCGAGGCATAAATCAACAGTGATTTATCAGATAAGTTCAGGAAGTATTGTTGA
Source organism: Listronotus oregonensis (assembly GCA_019359885.1). Lineage (NCBI taxonomy): Eukaryota > Metazoa > Arthropoda > Insecta > Coleoptera > Curculionidae > Listronotus > Listronotus oregonensis. The sequence continues at coordinate 6,990 of JAHBCN010019387.1, forward strand.
ATGGCGTTTTCAATCCTCGATGGGAAGGGAGTTTCCCTTAAAGTTTCGTAAGGAAAAGGAGGGTTATACCAGTTATTTTTTCTAAGTCAGTGGTGTAACATTTTTTTTAATTAAATATGTTACACGTTTCCCATGGCCATTTAAAGTAAAGAGGGACAAGGTGTTTGTATCTCCAGTTAGTGCATTAAAGTTAATCCTTGACGCACGCACTGTGTATATTACACGAAAGTTTCTAGCGTTTTTTCTTCCCTATCATAACTTCGTTATTCACATAAGTATTCCAATTACCTCTGAAAAAATTGAGAAAGTTAGGCCAAGTGGTTTCTGAGATATTCGATTTTAAAAATTGCCCATTTAACTGCTGAAAATTGCATATTTTTACTAGGAACGATCTCAAACAGGGGCGGTAATGTTGTTTATTTAGGAAATAGTTTAGCAGTTTGTAATCTGATTAAGTTTCTAAGGTTATACTTGTTTTAGAATTAAAACTGCAGGCGGGATTTTATTCAGTAAACAAAGAAAATTGCTACATTTTATCAATTAGACTCCAAACCAGGCACGATTAAAGGTATATAAAAATGAGCAATTTTTGTATTTCATATTCACCCTAAAGGTTAGGTTCTTCTTCTTCTTCTTCCCTGGGAGCCAAAGGCAGCGGAGCCTCTTGGGCTCCGGCTTATTCCTTCTACAAATCTGTATATATAACCCCGAGACTACATTTCTGATACTGTCTACACTGATTTTTTCAGAGCCTTTGACATTGTAAGTCATGACCTTCTTTTAAAAAAGCTTGCAGGATGGGGTGTGACTGGTAGCATGCTGTCATGGTTTAAAACGTATTTAACTGGGCGTAAACAAAATGTAAGAATAAAAGGATTTACTTCTCGAGATATCCTAGTAACATCAGGTGTACCTCAAGGGAGTCATTTGGGTCCATATTTGTTTAATTTATTTATTAACGACTTAACTGAACAAATTCATTCAGAACATCTTTTTTATGCTGATGACTTAAAGTTATTTAGAATTATAAAAACTTTGGAGGACTGTGTACCATTGCAGGATGATTTGAACCGCCTCAATGAATGGTGTTCTGCGAATAAACTTGCTTTAAATATCAAAAAGTGTAAATGTATAAGTTTTCGAAGAACTACAAATTGTATGAACTTTGATTATAGAATTCAGGAGGAAAGTCTTGAAAGAGTGTCCTCAATTTTAGATCTGGGACTTATTTTGGACACTAAGATGACTTTTAATCTTCATTACGATTCTATTGTTAATAAATCACTTAAATTGTTAGGCTTTATTAACAGGTTTTCACGTGGATTCACAAACAATAAATGCCTTAATTTTCTTTATAATAGCTTGGTACGTTCAAGAATGGAATATTTGTCCTGTGTATGGTCTCCCTCTTATTTGGTACATGTGTCTAACCTTGAGAAGGTGCAAAATAAATATATTAAATTGGCATGTTTTAGAACAAACTTTCCACTTACTTTTTTCAATTATGATGAGGCCAGAACTTATTTGGGATTAGATAAATTGGAGCACAGAAAGGTAAAAGCTGATATTTGTTTTCTTTTTAAATTTATTAATGGTGTAATAGACTGTCCGGATTTGTTATCTCAGGTTGGCTTTAGAGCACCTAATAGACAAACTAGGGCTCCAGAACTATTTGCGAAACAATTTCATCGATGTAACTATGGTGCATTCTCACCTATGACGAAGATTGCAGCTAATGGTAATAGGGTGAGTTTAGACTTTTTCTCCCTTTCTTTTAGTTAATTTAAAGGTAAACTTGCAAATGTCAAATTATAGTATTATTTATGTATATTTTTAACTGTATTATTGAATATTGTTTTTAACATAGGTAATTTAGTTTTAATATTTTTGTTATGTATATTATTGTGTTTGTTATTGTATTTTTAATGGGTTTTCATACCCGTAAATAAATAAATAAATAAATAAATAAATAAATAAATAAATAAATAAATAAATAAATAAATAAATAAATAAATAGAGACCGGTTGGGTGATATATTCCTGTAGGCTTATTTTCGGTTGCTCAAATAATGTCTGTCTTTTGTGATTCAACGCTTTACGTTCGCACACGATATGGAAGGCTATTTCTTCCCCCTCATCGCACATTTTGCAAGTTGGGTCTCCATTGTATGAGCCTATCTTGTGTAGGTAGCCGCTTAGGTTATCGTGCCCTGTTAGCAGCTCTACTGTTATGCGAAATCTTTTTCCACTTCGTCTAAGCAGTTCTTCCTTCGTTCTTCCGGATGGGCCCTTACGAAGTCTTTTTCATGTCTTATTCTACTGATGCTTTCCCAGTTTTCCTCGTGTTTCTTTTCAATCGATCCCCTGGTTTGCCCTCGTGCTGTGGTTTGGTTCTCTCCAAGGGCAGATTCTGGTCCACAGTCTAATGTGAATGATCCTTGTCTCGCTAGCTCATCACCTTTTTGGTTCCTTCTATTCCCAAATGTTCTGGTACCCACAGGAGAGTTACCCTATTGCGTTCTCCCAGGACTTCCAGTTCTTTTTGGCATTCCCATGTCAGCTTGGACGTCACCTTGGGGTTTACTAGTGCCTCTAGTGACGCTGGCTGTCTGTTTTTATGCAGATCCGCTTGATTTGATAAGCCCAGCTTTAATTTTCTTTTGCACAGTGCAGTTAAGCATATTTTTTTATTTGAAATACAGAACTGTTTGTTCCTAGTGGAATGAAGAATTGTGAATTCCTCATTTCATTGTACACGCTCGCTCCAGTTCCCTGCTCGGTTTTGGATCCATCTGTACACCAGATGATGTCTATAACCATGCTGGGGAGATCGGGGCATTGCCACTTCGATCTGGAATTTTTGCTTCGAAGTTTTTGTTAAATGAGTATTGGGGAATCATCTGGTTTGTTCTTACGCCCAGGATGTTGTTTGTCTCCAACCTGTTTTTACGTCGTTATGTCCCAAGGTAGCGTAGACACCACTTGGTTTTTGTTGCAGCCGGAAGTAGCCCATAAGGTTAGGTTCTATCTACAGAATAAGAAAAAAGGCATGATATCCCACTTATCCTTATTCCAATCATTATATTCCGAAAAAAGAAAATATATTCCATCAAAAACACGTATGTAAAGTAGGGGCCAACTTCCTAACCTAAACTTAGACCAAGTTCTTTTCACAATTTTCTTTGATTTTTCTTTTTTGACTTGACGAGTTTCTAACTGATCTTTCTGTATTATTAAAAAAAACTGTCTGTATTAATTAAAAAAAAACATGGTACAGACAGATCAGTAAAAAGTTTGCCCGGTCTAAAAAAATGCAACAAAAATGTGGACAGAATGGTCTAATTTTAGATCTCTGTACTTTGGGAGACCGAGATTTTTGGATAGAAACTTGGCCTTATTTTACAAGTATTGTTGGTGAGATTTTATTAAAAAAAAAACAGAATAATACAAAAATACTTTGGCTGTTTTTGCTACTGTTTTCTTTTAGAAAGAAAACTGATCTTCAAGCTGCTGCCGGTAGCTAGGAATATAATTAATGCGTTGTTTTAAAAGTTGGTAAGTAAGAGGAGAATAATACACCCACCATTATGTTTTAACCTATAATTAAATAACGGTTGCAAAAATTAACAATTTCTGATTTCCGATCGGTCATTTGACAGTACAATAGCTGTGGGTCAATCAAATACCATGACCGTGCACAATATTAAACTTTGACAAGGCATTGATGCGTCAGACCAAATAATATATATTACGAAACAACGAGGTTGTGAATTTGGAGATGTCAGCCAAAGACTAAAAATATAGAAGTTTTTAGTGCTTTTTGATGTTAAAGCTATTAGGTTCATATCACAGTCTTGTAATGTGTCTTTTTCTAATTATAGGCCCTTGATAAAGTGACAATCCAGCCACGAAACGTTGGGATAAATATACAATAGTGGTTTTATTTGCCTGCCCTCATCCCGCTACACTTCTCCAGTTGTTTCATATAAAGGGTACTATAAACAAAATTATTTACAGCTTTGGGTACTTTTAAGTCTTCAGTTACTGGACTATCTAGATACTTGCAATGAATTGGTTTTAATTTTTTTTTCAAAAAGCAAGCAAGACAATAAAAAACATTTAAAACAAAAAAGTTGTATTTTTAGTTGACTAATCTAAAAAAATATAAAAATTGAAAAAAAGTCAGTGGCGTAATTTTTTTACAATTATTTTGATAAGGTGTCCTTTGAGATGCCATTGGACCTAATAATTTTAATTTAATTAGTTCTAATTGGGCCCTTACCAGAAATGTCACTGACAAATTTTTTTAAAAAATTGGTTAAAAAGTATTTAGGATATTTACAAAAAAACCCGTTTTTTTTAAGTTTAACACCCTTACTTTATTGGCTTTGGCCGTGAATTTTTCGAACACCTGTAAATTCAGGAATTTCTTTACTACAAACAAAGACAAAGGAAGTCCAAATTTAAGTGTTTTTAGGTTACTGGATGAGCAGAGGCAATTGCCAAAAAAAGCTTTCAAATATTTTTATAAATAAATAAATTTTCTTATGTGTCTGTCTAACTTTTTGGCAATCACAGTATATTAATCGCATTTTTTGATTCCATTTCTCCAAATTCTTTGCACTCTCATAAATCGCGACAAAATAGCACTTCGAATACATACTCCCTTAATTTCTGTAACAAAAGCGACTTGCACGAGGAGCATTGTGCCGGGGTGGGTATCACCCCAACTGCACGTTGCACCCCTGTCTGGCTTTGAAAGGGCGGTTCGGACATGCAATGATTAAGCAAGTTTATAGGAAACGAACACAATTCTTGCAATTGTGTTGAATATAGGAAAGTAGAATATGTCTATTGTAAATATTTGTCCTCATTTAACTAGCGTTCTTTAGAGGCTTTTAAAATGAATTATAATTCATTGTAATTTTATTTATTTTCAACCGTATATGTAATGTTGACATTACCGGCTTTTTAAAATCTTAAAAGTGTAACATGTCTGTACTTTTTCATTATATGGGGACTGCAATGCATATGTCTATCTAGGCAGGAAAATGCGTTTCCGTCTCCAATTCCCTTCTCGTGTTTTTTTATATTCAAAATTGTTTAAAATTTAAACTTTTAATTCAGATCTCACACATATTATTATAAAACCACCACTCTTTAAAACTCATATTTATGTCTAGTATTACTTGGACCTAATAAAATCTTCAAGAAATTCACTTATTAACATTAATTGTTATTAATTATAGAAATCTTGAGACTATTCTGTTTAAGTTGTTTGGTTTAAAATAATTATTTCTTGCGGAGTTTCTTCATGTGATGGTTTAAACAGTCTTGAATACTCTTGGAAGTACAGGATAGCACCACGACAGTCTTACTTTTGTTTGTCAAAGACTCTATGTAACCTTTAGCAACCATACTTGGTTTCCATCCTCCCAGTCTTTTCAGGTACTGTACATCAGCCACGTTGTCAGCCAGTAAGGTTGCGGAGGTACGTGGAAAAGCATGCCCTGTAAATGTTTATATATTTGGAAGCTTTAAAAAAGCAGCTATTTTCTGGAAAAAAATAAAATTGATTGATTGATAGCAAATTAAAAAAAGTAAAATATGATAATAATTATTGAAATTGCATAAATAGTCTTTAATTTTCAGTTTTAATTAAGTCTCGAGAACTCTTGATTCTTGAGATAATTGTTACTTTTGCCACCTTCTTAAAAAATATATTAAGTTGTAATATGTATAAAAGAATATACAGGGTTGTATTTAAAATAAGAAAGTTGAAACTACTTCCGGTTAAACCGGAAGTGATAATAATTGAAACTAACCGTCAAAAAATGACACATATTACTTTAGTAAGCATGTCTAAATTTCAAAACCATATCTTGAAAACTAAAGGAATGCGTGTACCCTATCCTCGTGGTCACCCGGTGTTATATATATATATATATATATATATATATATATATATATATATATATATATATATATATATATATATATATATATATATATATATATATATATATATATATATATATAGGTAAAGGTTTTTGTAGTGATTAAAACGACTATTTTCCTAACGTTTCGCCCATCATCGTGGCCTTTATCAAAAAATAACTTAATTTTGTCATATCCTGAAAAAAATTTAAACGTTTATAAAATGAATAAACAAGATAAAATGGCCATATACATTAAGTCGATTTAACTTTTTCAAATAATCTTTTTGTTTTAAGTAAAAACTGGAATATTTTTTTAATTACTTTTTTATTTCCTAATTTTTAAATTTAAGTAAGAACTAAAATATATTTTTTTATTTTTTGATGATTTTCTTACACCGGAACTTGACTAAGGTTTAAAGATATTTTATCTTCGACAGCACACAAGTACTAAATCGATTTTAATCAAATCTTTACTGTTTTATAAGTTAAAGTAAATGTAAACTTAAAAAAAAAAAGAATGGCCACAATCCGATCAATAGTTTCGGAAATATGCGTGGACAAACATACATACAAACATACAAATATATAAAAAGGTGACTAGCACAATTTTTAAGAAAGAGTTGATTCTAAAAAGACAATTTCACTTAATGTTTATTTCTTAAAAAAATATTATATTTTTTAATAAATAAAAACTTTCTAATATTTTGTCCTTTTTTTCAGGTATGAACCAGAGTGATTTAGTTGATCTTAAGTTGAGTAAGTAAAGAACAATGAAAATAGTTCACCATCTTGTTACCAGACACCATTGCGCACCTATTCACCTGACACCCTGTATACTTATTGGCATTTAATAAGATAAATAACAAATGTTTGCGAGGTAATCACAACATACCAGTATCACAGCATAACTAACAAAGAGCAGCACGTTTTCATGAATTGGCGGAAAAAATACAGTCATTTTCCCCGTTTAGCCCCCATTTTCCTGCAATTTGATCTGTCTTCTTTATTTGAATTGAAATCGGTTTTTTCGAATTTTGTGCTTAAAAATATCAAAGCCGCCAGGGAGAGATCGTGCTGCCTGCTAGTTATGCTGTGCTTGAAGTAAATATGTTACGTGGTTACCTCGCAAAAATTTGTTTTAAGTAAATAGGACGGATAATCACCTTTATATCCTTCCTGTCAGTCTAGGTAGAAATAATACTAAAACGGCAAAAAAAATCATTAACTTTTTTTTAAAAGGTGCGATCGGCACACCCTTCGTCAGCGGGGGGTGTACACTTGGTAAATGCACATCTGCTATATATAACTTTTAAATGTCGAGGGGAAGGTTTGATATTTTTACCGCTATAGGGTTCTTGAGGTCAAACGACTATGAATCTGACTGTATGTTATAATCCTATTAAAAATATTATGTATGGAGTTTTTGACAGATGGAACCACTTCAGTCCTGGTTCCAGGTTGCAGACCCTTGTTTACGCAGACCCTTCCGGTTCTACAGATCGATTTAAAAAATACTTTTAAAAACTTATAATTTTTAAGATAGTGACGTTTTAAATAAAAAAAGAAACATTTTTTTTTGATTATCTGAAATTCAATTTACTTACATTTTTGGCTTACTGATTTTCGCTTAAAATGCTTAAAATCATCAAGCCCATAATTGTATTCTCGGACATCACTACCCACAAATTAGTGTAAATGTCGGGTGTATAATTACATCCAAAAGGAAGATTATAATTAAAATTTAAAGCGTGATGTTATTCTTTGCTCGTGCAGATATGGTCGGATGCGTACGATAAATACGACATTTTATACTTAAATCGGTAATTGTTGCTATCATGCTGTTTTTAAATCAGTAATTGTTGCTATCGTGCTGTTTTAAGAGATTTTTCATACTCTCAGACGAAAGAAAGAAAAAGAAAACTTTTTTTCCCCAAAATTTAAAAAAAATTATATAAGAGGAAAAAGGATAGAAGATAAATTAGGAAAGATCAGGGCAACATTGTACGGAGCCTTGCAGTTTCGACCAGTGGCGGGCGTATGGTTTATGTTAGAAGTTTCGATTAGATATAAATTTATTAAAAATATTAATTTTTAAATCGTTCTAATTACGGTGATCTTTTTAATTTTAGTTTATTACAAAATATTGATTAGCAACATAAATAGTGGTAATTGTCTCGAAAGTTGCCTCCTCTCCGATTTTGACCAAATTTGATATACGGGGGTTTTTTGGGGCGCTAATTACGAATCTGTAAAAAAATTTTCGGCAACGTTTCGTTTTCGAAATATTCATCATCAAAGTAGAAAATCAAAATTTTCCCTTTTTGCACAGAATTCTTGATTTTTACACTAAATTGGCACACAATATTTCACAAACAACTTTTAAAAACTTGTTTTTATATTTATTTTACATTTTTTTCCATTTAATTGCAAATCTCCACTTTTACACACCGCAACGTGGCGGCAACCATGTATTCACTAGGGTTTTTGTAAACAAATATGGCTGCTGCCTTTGAACCTGAAAGTTCGCAATTTAATGGAAAAAGGTGTAAAATAAATAAAAATGCAAGGTTTTTAAAGGTGTTTATAAAATATTGTGTGCCACTTTAGTGTAAAAATCAAGAATTCTGTACAAAAAGAAGGGGGAATATAGTGAAAATAAGGTTAGTTTGATTTTCAACTTTGATGATAAATATCTCGTAAACAAAACGTTGCCGAAAAAAAAATTTCTTCCGAAATAATAAAAACAAGGATGAAAATACTTAATTAATTAATTAATAAAATAGTTTTGGTATTTATACTCCTCGTTCTATTTATTTTTGCTTCATCCAGGATTTTTATTGTTCCATAATGTATACGAATTTTAAAGAATTTTATTAGGATTAATTTGGTAAGATCCATTGAATGGTTATCATTAAGAATGCCACCATGAAGAAGATGGTCTCCAAAATAATTTAATATTTTTGGGGAAATAATACGAATGGTTTGAACCACTAGCATATCCATTACGTTATTTATATTTTTATTATATATACTGGTTGTGTTATGTACAATTCTAAAGATTTTTTCCCCTGCCTGGCATATTTTTACCACTAACGGGCTAGCAATTATTAATTTTCCATCAGCTTTTCTTAGTTGTAACTGAGACAAAGGCCTTTCGGTTTCTAATAAATTTGTGCATTT
>JAHBCN010019388.1:0-16007 GCA_019359885.1 Listronotus oregonensis
TAAGAGAAACCGTCGCGCGAACAATTTTAAAGCAGCTGTCGCGGGTTAACACGGATTAACAACACTCCATAAATGAGAAACATATCCACGTATTCATTGTTTTTGGATTGTGCCATTTTCGCGATTTAACAATGATTTCAAATTAAAATTTACCCTTCCCTTGTCCGGTTAAAGCACTGCGACTAATTTATAATGGGTAATAAACTAAACAAAAAAACAAACGTAAATAAGAAATAAACTATCTTTTTACGCCTAGGCCCTTACTAGACACATTTTTAAATAAACGTATGTAGCTTTGTTATTTTTTATATTTAAAAAAGTTCCTTATTTAACGAGTTTTATGCACAGTTAAAAAAGCCTTAACTTAGGAATCACCCTGTATGGTTAACTTCTGATATAATATTTTTTTAAATAAAATTTATTAAAATTTATAAAATGAAACTTGTTTCTTGGACTTCCATTGTCTTAATTTATTTAAAAACACTACGTTTCAACTGGTAAGTATCCACAGCAGTATTTAGATAAATACTAAAAAGAGAAATATATCCTGCGCATTTTTTTATTCCATGTCATTTTCGTACTTTTTCAGGATATGACTATAAGGTATTAATTAGGTGCTGCATATATTATCTTCAGTTAAGAAAGAGGTACACAATGCAAAAATAACCATAACTAACTAACCTTTTTTTTGCTCTGGCAAATGAACTTGCGTTTCGAGACAAAAGTCAGAAAATAATTTTATTTTGATCTGATTTATTTTTTTTGAAATATAAAACCCCGTCTTTGTCTTAAATGTTAAATATATTTGATATGTAATTATATTAACATTAACTTTAAAACAAAAAAAAAACGAAGAAGTAAATTTTTCATAAAATAATGAAAACATTGTTTTAACCTGCAAATATTACCGATTACGGAATATGCAAAAATATCAAAATGATATCCAAATTTAATATAACCTAATTTCTCAAAAGCTAATTGTAAATTTGATTTCCTTGTGACAGCCAAAAATTCCGACTAAGTTAACGCTTATCTTTGTGCGATCCGATGGTAAAGTCCAAATTCCAGAAGGCAACCGCAAGGTAGCTTCATGCAAACTGGTTTTCTTGTATGTTTAATTAGGTCGTTTAACGAGATATCAAAGGCAATTTAAAATGTTAATTTAATTTTTATATTATATTATGTATTTGCAATTAAAAGTAGGAACATATAGTAAAATTTTTACTGTTAGTTGCTGTCAACTTCACCGGCTAAATCTTTGGACACTTAGAGTTCCTTTTCGTTTTGCAATTTTGAATTAGTGACTTTGTTTGCAAATGCAATTCTGAACCAGTTCAGGGACTAGTCCCATGCGCAGTAAAAAAGCGGCGTTTGCGGTAATAAAATTCTTCATTTATAGTTATATTTTCGTGTTCGTGGATCACATCGGATTGATTCATTATCGATTCGTTACTGGATTTGCGATCCTCGGATTTTTGTTAGAACTAAAAGTTCGGTTTGGTTTTTCAAGCGCAGTATCAATATGGCCAGCTCTTTTCTGTTTTGGTAAAGAGCACACATGTCTGTTGTAAGTTTAAAAATAACTAAAATTAGTAATACTCGGTTACCTCTTGTGGCTTTTTAAATTTTTATTTTCTGTTAAACCATAAACAAATTAAAATCTTAAAAGCTAGGTTAGTAATAAGTTGTAGAAAGTCGTTTGCGGTTAATTTAAATCCGAAAATAGTAAATAACTGGTTATGCGCTTTTAAATATTCCTGAATGGCTTCGGTTCTATTTCTAAATCGATTTATTAAATGATCCGCGAGTAAAGCTGGTGATTTTAAAAACACGAAAGGGTAGCCGGATGCATTCGTTGTATTTTCGAATAAAAAGTTTTAGGCTTTTTTCTAACCGCTTCATTTAGTGGTGTCATTGCTCCTAAGCGTCAAGGCAATCAAGTACAATGGTGCAGAAACATACATTTAGTCTGAATCACTACATTACTCATCCTACTGATTTAAAGTAGGTGAAGACGTCGGCGGGGAGAATATTCTTAATATCTTCCAAGGAAAGCCAATACCCGCCCAGCATGGTTTTTTTCTTGAATGAGAGTACAAAGCAGTCACAATAAATGTGCTCTACCGTCTTATGTTCTTGTTTCAGCTTCTACATAAAGGTGTGTTATTTATACCTATTCTAAAAAGATGCTTTTGCAGTTGACACTTTTCAGAAGAACGCCCGAGATTAGACGAAGGTTCGCCTGAGCATAATCTAATGTTTAGCTGGATCTCAGCAAAGATAATAGTACTACGGATAAGATGAACCATGCAATGCTATATTTTTGATACCCCTAATGGACTTTGGCTAACGCGAGCCGATGTCCATCGAGAGATTTTCGCGCTATCCTTGAACGAAAGTTAAACCGTGTTGCCGGCAGGCCTTTATTATTGGCGTGATGAAACGCGACTAGGAAAAACACAATCCGTTTAGCCGCCCGCTTTCGCTACTTCGTGTTCCGAATAAGTTACAAGCGACAGACATTGGCAATGTCGCACGGTTTGTTTCTCTGGGGCAGGGGTTACCGACTTAATTTTATTCGCATTTACGGAAGCATTGATATCTTCGAACTGATTCAAAACGCCCCATTTAAATGAACCATCTATTCGTAGTAGCATTATCTTTGATCTCAGTCAAGATAGTTCGGTAACTCACTGGAAAAGTCACAGTTTACCCTGTCAAACCTACGAAAGATTCGGGTCCAGAAGGTTTGGTCCCAGCAGCCTTTCTGATCAACGAGTTTGCGATACGGTCTGATATTTATTGATACATCTCGCTCTTGTTTGGGTATGCATGATAGTGCAATGGCCGCGGCTCTTGCCAGACATAATGTTAACGACACCATTTGTAGGTGGATAAACAACATGTTACTTGGCAGACGAGCGCAAGCAACGTTATTCAGCGAAACAATGGAGGTGTCAGTGGTCAAAGGATGCCCACAGGGAGGGGTTCTATCCCCACTACTGTGGGATATGGTTGTTGACGAACTCCTGGTGGAACTGAATAATAATGGCTTCTATACCCAGGGGTATGCGAATGACATCACTATACTTGTCGTGGGAAGCATAACAAAACAACCTCGGAGCTTATGCAAAGGGCACTGAGAATTGTGGAGGGATGGTGCAACAAGGAAAACCTTACTGTTAATCCTGGCAAAACTGCGCTAATACCCTTCACTAGACGAAGGAAGCTGGGTGATTTAAAATCTCCTCACTTCTTCGGTACCACACTCGGCTATGTTCAGGAGGTAAAGTACCTTGGATTAACTCTGGATTCTAAGCTAACCTGGAATCCACATATGCAGAATGTGATTAATAAGGGCAAAATGGCTCTAATGGCTACCAAAAGAGCTGTGGGGAAGAATTGGGATTTCAGCCACGCATAGTACACTGGTTGTACACTGCTGTGGTAAGACCCATGATAACCTACGGTTCAACTATCTGGTGGCCAAAAATAGAACAGAGAAGCAGAGCTGGAGTTATCCAAACTCCAGCGACTAGCATGTCTCTGTATAACGGGAGCTATTAGAAGCACTCCAACTGCCGCCATGGAAATCCCTACTAAGCCTCCCCTCTTGGTATAATTATTAAGGCGGAGGCGAGGATTGGGGCATACAGGCTGAAATGTAACGGCAACTGGTGCTCTGGGCCTGCCCTAGGACACACCAGAATAACAGGCAGTATCACAAACCCAATATTTGAGATGGGCAGTGATACAGTGCCAAAACGGATAAATACACACAGACCATACAAAACCCAGCTTACCTGGGGCGGTAGTGAGCGATCTCCTGGTGAGTCTCGGAAATTGGTTTGGTATACCGATGGATCCAAGACTGACAATGGAGCCGGCGCAGGAATACATGGTATGACCCCCAGGTCCAATGCTTATGCTTCCCTGGGGAAATATGCCACTGTTTTCCAGGCGGAAATATATGCCATTGAACTTTGTCTGCGAGAGAACTTGAGGAGGAGATATAAGGGCAGGGACATTACTATCTTCTCTGATAGTCAAGCGACCATAAAAGCTTTGGCATCCCAACAAGTCAACTCAAGGTTGGTTTGGAACTGTCTGCAATGCCTCCTAAACCTGGCTAACCACAACAAAGTTACACTTTCCTGGGTGCCAGGACACAGGGGACTACAGGGCAATGAAAATGCAGACTCCCTGGCCAGGCGAGGCTCCGCAGCAATATTTGTGGGTCCTGAACCTGTTTTTGGAATACCAAAAGCCTCGGTTCGTGGCTACATGACTCGGTGGATTCAAACACAACATCAGTCATACTGGAACCACATTCAAGGCAAAATCACAGTAAATCAATGCTGGACTCACCATCGAAAGCATTGACAAGTGAACTACTAAAACTAAATAGGAATCAGATTAGGATAGTGACAGGATTAATAACCGGACACTGCACCCTAAGAAAACATATGCACACTATGGGCATCTATAGAGAAGAACCCATTTGCAGACTATGTGACGAAGAGGAAGAGACAGCCTCTCACATCATATATGAGTGCCCTGCACTTACATACTGGAGAACAAATCAAAACCTCATGGTGGACACTAACCACCAGGAGGCTGGAGACCAGAAAAGGGCTACTACACCTGTCTAAGGTGTCAAACCTTTTTAACTGAAACAAATACACAAGAGATACAACAAGCCCTGTAGGCTGCAGTGTCGAGGCGGACAAAACCTCAACTTGTGTATTTACTTTATCAATCAATCAATCAATCAATGCATGATAGTTAAGTAATGGTAAGTGAGCGACATGGTAAAAGATGCAATCCACAATTGGATATGGAAAGACATGTTTAGTAAACCAGGGCTTTAATGCTCTGGTGTATTATTTGATATGATAACATGACGGCCCTCTAGTATAAAACTAATTTTTTAGAAAGACCACGCTAGACTCTATGTGGCCAGAGTAACCGTAGACCTCATGATTCATGTATAGGACACCCTAGGTCACAGATGGTTAAATTTACAATACGACCCTTGGATTAAAGCAGCACTTAAAAAAGAGTTAAAAGTGGGGTGGAATAGGATATCTCAAGAGGATATACGAGTACAGCACCTCAATAGATAAATGCCCAGACGTGTCAATTAGTATATAAGAAATCAAGGGTGTATAAGAAATTGTTAAACATAATTTTGTTATCGAATATCCTAACGCCCAATTATTAATAATTAACCTGTAAGCCTGCATATAATGTATAAAATATATTATATTTAGATAGGTGGTAACGTACCTTAATTTCTTTCTAATAATTATCTAATTATGTCCTTATTACGACAAAGTATTTGTAACATTAAATATTTAAACACTATGATATAACTTGGTTGTTATAAGCTTTTTGCAAGTAATATATAGTTTAGGATGATAATATATCCGAAAACGTCTACCCGACATTAATATTTCGAGCAAACTTTTGACAACAACTTGTCACACTAAATTAGTTACATCCACAGGATGTAACGAACTGTAAACCCTGTTTCACAATGGTTAGACAAAACAACCGCGTTCCCGTTTCACGTAGTCGGGAGTTATAGCAACAGGTTTTATTGTATGTTGTCACTTTGTTAAGTAGTGGTCGTCTCTTTGAATTCAAATTAGACTGGCCGACCACACAATGGGAAGAGAGAAGAGATAAAAGTACTTAATATATTGGTCAGTAATATAATTTTCGCTATTTTGATATTTGCACATACATTTTATATAAAAAATAAAAAACTTGTGTTGCAAAAAAATAAATATTGTTAAAGTTTTAAACTTAAATATGAAAAAACTAGAACTAAAAACATTAACCTAATTTAAGGTTGAAATCATTAAGTACAAAAAATAACCGGCAAACATTTCAACGTTTATTAAATTATTACAGAACTTTTTCCAATTAAAAATTAAAATTTAGATGTTAACTCACTTTTGTTACGTCATGCGAAGTATTCAAATGTCTGTTGAATTTTATCTTTATTATTAGCTTTTTAACCAACAAAAGTATTAATTAGGACGATTAATATACTAGACCAATTAACGCGCGTTAAGGGTTGAGATCAGGTAATAGCCGAGTTAGTTGCAAAATTTTTTTCACGATCATTTTGTTATTAAATTGTACAAATTGAGCTTAATTTTTTTCGGAATCTTTTTCAAATTAGACAACCAACTTGACGGTTGCTTTAATGACAGTTTTTCAAGTGACCAGACTTATGGCCGAGTGATGATCGCGTTGTTAAATTTAGCAATGGACTTAGCAATTGTTAAAAGTTAACAACGGTTTAGAATGTTTAACAAAACGTCATTGTCAGAGTTATTCAATGATTTAGTAGTCAAAATCTGATATTTGTTAAACATTCTAAACCGTTGTTAACTTTTAACAATTGCTAAGTCCATTGCTAAATTTAACAACGCGATCATCACTCGGTCGTTAATGTTTTGTTTTGTGTATTTTTGGGTTAACTATACTAAAATCGTTTAATAATAGTACATTATGCATTAATAAGGACCATTAAAACATGATTTTTTATATGTTAATACTACTTAAAAGTAAATGATCACCAAAATTTTTTTATATTGTTAAATTGTCAAACCTTTTTTACAAGATAAAGCAACATTTGTATGGTCGATAAGCCGAATCAGCTAAATAAGGTGGTGTTTTTTTTTTAATATTTTAAATTATTTAAAAAACCTGTAAAAATAATATAAAAATAAATTAAGTGTTTTTTGAAATTTAAATATATTAAAACAATTTTGTAACATGCAAAAATTATTTAAATTTAATTTAATTTAAATTGTTTTTCAATTTAAAATTTTATAAGGAAATTATAAATAACACAAATTTAAAACAAGTTAAAGGTTCGAGAGACTTGACTGATGTATCTTAATGTTTTTGGGGTCGCTAAATCTAAATTCGGGGTCAGTTTGACCCCATATGGTCGGAGTCAAGGGCATTTTAAGGTCAAATCTTGAAATTTGTCGCAACCAAATTTGAAGAGTGTACACTTATGTTTTTAAGGTAGCTAAATACGAGTCCTTGGTCAGTTTAACCCTATCAAATCTGGTTACGATTTGACCTTGAAATGTCCCACAAAAAAATTGAAAGTATGAAAGACTTGATCATGGTATCTGCATGTTTTTGGAGTCGCTGAATCCGAATCCGTGGTCAGTTTGACACCATCAGGTCAGCGTCTAGGGATTTTAAGGTAAAATCTGCAAAATTAGTCGCAACCAAATTTCAATAATACATATTTATGTTTTTGAGGTCGCTGACTACGAATTCATGGTCAGTTTAACCGCATTAAGTTTTTTTTGCGATTTGACCTTAAAATGCCCTTGACCCTGACCTAAAAAAGTCATACTGACCCCAGATTTGGATTAAGCCAGCCCAAAAACATAAATATGCAATAGTCACCTTCAACTTTTTTTATTTTGTGGGGCTGTGTAATTAAAAATTTGAAAATTATGAAAGTAATAAACGTACAGGCATATTTATTCATTTTG
Source organism: Listronotus oregonensis (assembly GCA_019359885.1). NCBI lineage: Eukaryota > Metazoa > Arthropoda > Insecta > Coleoptera > Curculionidae > Listronotus > Listronotus oregonensis. The sequence goes on from JAHBCN010019388.1 coordinate 7,536, forward strand.
AAAAACAAGAGGGTTGGTGAGTTAATTAATTTTAAACTTTCATTAAATTACCTAAGCATCAGGCAACAATAGTTGTTTTGATAGCAAATCAATAACTTATTATTAGAAATTACAACCAAAAATTGATAAGGTTTTTGATTTTTTAAAGATATTTGAGAAGTTTTTATTATTTTGTGTTAAGCAATCTGCTAGCTACTAAGAGTCAGTCCATTTTGGATCTATACTCTGTGCTAGGGCCGAAACGGTTCCGTTTTGGCGAGAGCCTATTGAAAATTTTTTGAAACAAACATATACAAATAATTGTAAATTTACCGGCTGTCACTGAGCATATATCAGCTGTCTTTTACTTTACTTTTAAAACCCAAGAAATGTTGATAGTTATGATTTAAGCTTTTCTAAACTAGCTCAACAACAAAATAATAAATAATTAGATGAATGTGTATTTGATAATTGTTTGTAACATTTCTTATTTAAAATACTAGTTATGCAACATATTACCATATTCAATTCCGACATTTTCACTTCCATTCGCGCCATTGATTTACAAAATACAGTCAAAAGGTTTCATTAAGGTTCCGCATATAACATCTATCTTGTCATATCTAAGCGGTAATTAAACCTTTGTCGGAATAATCCTTTTTGAGGTACATCAACTGAGGCCTGATCGATTTAACTGTAAATTTACCAGGCGATGTGATAAATACCATCTGTGTCTGCATTGGCGTAGGCATTTGTATGATTGGTACAAAAAAAATGAATATTGGATCATTAACGTTTTTAAGTACTACACACAACCGAGCAAAATATGACACGCAGTTCTTTAAAACATTACCATTAGGCGTTTTTAAACCTTTCTTTTAATATGTCTTTTTAAAATACATTTAAATTTATCAGGTAATATAATAACCACCATTTGTGCCTGTATTGACGCAAGTATTTGTTTAGTTAACAAAAAATTAGTAATAACCAATTTTTAATGTATTTAAAGTTGATGTATCAGCAAAAAATACAACAGAATAATGTATGAATCGCAATTCTTCAAAAATAAATATTATTGCTTGTACTTGCTATGGCACCCAATATTTATTAATTTTAGACCTAAGGACAATCCACAAAAGCTTAAATTATTTGTAACAACAGACGGCCGACATATAAAGTAAAGTAAAAAGCCAGCAAGTGTTAAAAAATATATTTTTAGGTAGCGGGTCTTACACTTGAGATGAAAACCGTCTAGAGTTGCAAGGATGCGCTTACCAAACTGGGTCAAAACAATAAGGTTACACAACTGTGGATACCTGGATACACCGGCCTAGAGGGTAATGAATTCGCAGACCTCCTTGCCACAAGGGGGGCGGAAACAAAATTCACAGTCCGGAACCGGTTATCGGTATATCTAATGGAATGGCCAAGCAGTTGATATCAGCTTGGACACAAAGAGAAAATCTTCGGTACTGGCATGGACTTCCGGGTCTCAGACAGTCGAAGGCCTTCATAAGCCCACCGAATCAACAATGTACTGTCAAACTACTGGAGCAATCAAGGGTACACCTTAAAACTCTAGTGGGACTGTACACGGGACATTGCAGATTGGTATTTCAACATGCACTAGATCGGCCTAGCGAAAGACGCCGAGTGCCGCATGTGCATGGAGAGGGATGAATCGGCAGAACACATACTGTGTTCGTACCCAGCAATGCCACGACTAAGATTAGCAATCCTCGGCAATGACACCTTTTTGCCGAGGAAGGTGAAAGATCTCTCTCCCAACAGGATCATCAGATCTAGTAGAATTCTGGACCTGGTGGGTGAAATATAAAAGGGTGTGAGCCACAATATACCGATCGGTCGCGGTGGAAGGGTGTTATACCCACTCACTTTAAACCTACCTACCTACCTACCTTACACTTGAGATACTCCAAAGATAAAGAAGCAAACAAAGTAAAAAAAAATTCTTTTGATTAACTAAATAAGTAAAAGCCCAATGGGAAGGTTGCGACAAAGAACTTTAGTTGGTTAATTTTTCGTAGATATACCTAGAGAGCAAAACAAAACTTTAAATAGAATTGTTTGTAAAAGAAAAAAGATAATTGTTAGACTATTTTTTTATATTTTAACAGTTTACAAAGGCTTTAGTCAAACAATATCTAAATATTTAAAAGCTTCATGGGGACAGCTGTTACCTCCATTTAAAATTCTAGGAATTAAATAACAAAGATATTATTTAGAGTTTCTCTGAGAATTCGTGATAATTTTGTGTTGTCGATTAAGAATTTGGAAAAAAAAAATAAACTGATTTTTTCAGAGCAGTAGATTTATTAATATCGCACCTTGCACTACAAAGGTTTGTTATAAAAAATAATTAAATAAACGTGGTATACCGATTGTTACCGACCACTTATAAGAATAATACTTACTATAGACACAGTTTTCCTGATTTTTTATACATAAATTATACAAAAAAATTAAATTACCACGGGAAACTCAATTTTATAATAGATTAAAAAATATATTTTTTCTTTAACAATAGTTACGCTTCTGAATTCTATCAATTCAAAAAACTTTTGATTGACAATGAAGCCGTAGTGATTAGGAACTGGGAGACAAATAACGGGAATATCAAAGAGTGAAGTTTAATTTTAAATTAAAAGCGTTGAAACAGTAGCCAGCTTTTTATCAGGAATATTGCAAATTGTGAATAATTAAATTCTTTGTCTGGCGCTTATTTTATTGGATGTTCAAAAATAATGTCGAACAAAATGTGTACACTGATAAAAGCTATAACTGTGCTTAATCACTGATGAATATTGAATGCGAATAATAGTGCTACTGGTTTTTTTAAATCAAAAATTAGGCAAAAAGTTTGGCAAATGACAAAAAGTGTATTTATTCTACTTCTATTATATAAGAAAAATACTAAAAATACTAACGAAAAACATAGTTTCCTTTATTTTATGCTTTTTATTGCATGAAAAATAGTTTTGCAATTTAGTCGTTCTGATGGCTACTCTATCGCATTTATGTATTAATTATTTTGACCTAGGTATACGTGAAATAAAATAACACGTCCCTCAACCTTTTTTGTCTAATTTTTTAAAACCCTCTTTAAGCTTTGCGACGCGGTACGTATCCTGTTTAAGGACATTTTGTCACACTTGTTAAATACGTTTTACTGCTCTACTCTATGGCATTTAATTTTTTATTAAGCAGATGGGTAAAAGTATTGGAAAAAAGCTGTTACTATAGTAACTAAAAACCCAATCGCTGTGTTCACACGTCGTTCTCGTGGTTGGGCCCAGTAGGATCTTTTAGAACATGCGCTAGAGTTGCTGGTTATCGGCAACTCTTTTGGCTAGCATATGGAACGGGTTCCGAAGCTAAGATGAACACAAGGCTTAACTCAAGGTGTTAGCATACCGTGCTGATGTGTGAATGACATCCTGTGCCTTAAACATGTTTTCCAACGGTGTCTCTGAGATACAGGGCGACCTCTCAGAGTATCTAGCCTTACTTCGATAATGCGGGGCTCTGCCGTGGTGGACTATTACTTCCCTAGCTCCAAACAGAAAGCGGACAGAACCGCTTTCATAGGAAAAAAGTGACAAAGGTGCGCTAACCGAAACGGATAAATCCGTTTCGAGAGGTGCCACTCAAGGTCACAAGCAGACAAACGTTCGCTGACCGAAACGGGCAAATCCGTTTCAAAAGGTACCCCTGAAGTCACCGGCGCCTGTTTCACGGGGAAGGGCTAATCTATTCCGAACAAACAGGTGCTTAGGAAGGGATCCCTGAATCCAAACAGAACGCGGACAGAACCGCCTTTATAGGGAAAAGGGTTCCCTGGCTTTAAACAGAAAGAGAATAGAACCGTTTTTATAGGGTAAAGCTGGAGATGCGGCTTCAGAAAGAACATCTGGTTCCTGTAAAAAGAACTTGGTAGCTACCCACATCACTAGACCGGAAGAGGAGGGCATGACGGATCTAACCGTCTACTCGTCATACTCTCCAGGAGACAGGGACACCAGAACACATCAGAACACATTGTGCTCGTGTCCGGTAGCGACACGAGTAAGAGGAGATGTAAGAACTCTCTTCCAATGTAGTATCGCATTCATTAGAAGTCTGATCCCATTTGGAGAAATATAAAAATGTGTGAGCCACAATAGACCGAGCGGTCGCAGTGGAGGGCGTAAAAAGTCCACTCACTTTAAACCTACCTACCTTAAACCTATGGTAACTAAAATGTATCATAGCCTTGAGCATAATCATTAAGGTATATAGTAAATAGTTTTTATTTAGTTGGCAGATTTAAGAAGATCGCTTTTAACTTGAATCCTGTATTTGAAAATATAAGGTAACGGCCGAGTGATGATCGCGTTGATAAATTTAGCAATGGACTTATCAATTGTTAAAAGTTAACAACGGTTTAGAATGTTTAACAAAAGGTCATTGTCAGTGTTATTCAATGATTTTAGTAGGCAACCTGTTAAAATCTGACATTTTGTAAAACATTCTAAACCGTTGTTATTTTTTAACAATTGCTAAGTCCATTGCTAAATTTAACAACGCCATCATCACTCGGCCGATAATGTTGTAATAGGCGAGTAAGTTACAAACATATTTGAAGTTTCGTGGCGAATTCATTTTTCAATAAGTTTTCGTTGGGTTACAGGACCAAAGTGCTCCCAAAAAATGGCACCACTTTGGTCCTGTTTTCGGGGTATAGGAAACTAAGTGTGCTCAGTCCATTGATCCCTATGAATTTGCAGATCGCCTTTAATAAAAAAACCCTAGAGTAATTTTAGGTAAACTTAAAATCAAATACCACACCACCCTTTTTTGTCGTTTTGAAAATTTTAAAAATTTAGTTTTATTAGGTTTTTTTTCAAAAAGGGTTTTCTTGATAACGGTGGCCAACTTGTAGATATTTTTTTAAGTTTTCGAAATTTTTGTTTTTGCTTTTGGGCGACTTGCAAGTTCATAGTGGTCAATAGGACTAAGCACACCTAGTACGCTATACCCCGGGACCGGGACCGAAGTTGTCTCATTCTTTAGAAATGTCCCAGTCGAGTAACCCAACGAAAACTCATTGATACATTACATAACATTCACAACCTCAGCTCCGTCGTCCTTCGGGCTCGTGCGTGTAAATGAAACATAACTCACTTTTATATAAAATAAAACTATAATCTCGAAACCGCAGAATATTTGCAACTTGGTCAGGTTTATATTAAATTTTCCTCTAAAAGGAAAGTAATTATCCTTTTAAAAGACTTTATTAAATATGCTCTTTTATTACGGTTCTTAAATTTTAGTTTCCTTTTTTAAAACAGTTCTAGCAAAGTCCTAAGTTAAATAATCCGGTAAAATTTTCTTATGACTACAATAAAGAGAAATATAATAAAGTCTTTGGAATAAAATTTCTTGGCGGTCTACTAAAAGAATTATGCATATTATAAGGAAAGGTCACCGAACAAAAGAAACTCTTAACCTGGTTTATTGTCTTAAAATAAAAATAAGCATATAGGTGTTAGTTAGACTTTTAAAAAGTAAAATCGACTTAAAAAATTAAAAAGTTAATGATTTAAAATTAGACTTAGTATTTAGAATTTGTTAATCACCTGAAAATATTGGTATTGCTAACTCATTAAGCAGCTAAAATAATTTGCATAAAATGGGCATTAAAAAGGTTGGGTTTCTTTACTATTTATGCGCAATAAAGGAACATTTTGTAAATCTTCCTAATTTCGAGTCCTAAGTATCCCAGAAACAGACCCTTGATTCAAACAGTGATTTTTTTTGGGAGAAGACAAAATAGGGTAAATTAAATACCGGCAGTAAGTCCACAACAAATGGAATTTTTGTTTATTCTTAGACAATTTAGGTTTATTTTTTTAAATGACGTCGCGTCTCTTTGTTCCGCGGCTGTTGGTCCAAACAGGATGATTCTATATCAGCGACGTAATATTACGTAGAGGTACTGCCTTTATAAGGTTGATTTTAACAGGCCATATGGCTAACTAACACTTTAGGGTGGTAAATTTAAAACATAATGAAATAAAATCTAATATTTTTATTTAGAAATAATTTTAACAATACTTAAATTTGTAAAGAATAGTAGTCTTGTTCTAAGTCAAAAATTTACAAATCAACCATATTGATTTGGTAATTTCAACATCATTTCGTCTTTTTAGGTGTGCGTTTCTATACGTTTAGTCACAGTTTTTCCACTGCATTTATCTGGGTTAGTTTCAGTTAATAAATGTTTTTGACTCCATAAATATTTTATATCACAAAAAACATTTAATAAAGATTAAATATATTTAACTTTTACCAGGATCTAATAGGTTAGTAAAAAAAGTTTATTTATTATATTGGGTGTTTTCTAAATAACCTTAAAAAAATTAAGAGGGTGATTAGGTACTTAAGTGTTTTAAGAAAAAAAAAAGGTTCACTTATGTCGAAAGTGGTTTTTTTTTCCAAAATACCGGTTGTTAAATTATATTTCTTTTTCCTGTTGTTGTAGTTATTGAAAAAGACATTTTTCAACATTTACAGTGTTGATGGGAGACCAAATTTTAGTGCAAATGAAACCGATTAACTAGAAGCATACTATATTTATAATAATTATTAAAAATATCAGTACGCCAGTAATATCTTTAATTTTGTTAATATTATTTGTAATCATTATTTATTACCCGACACAAAATGTCTCTTACCATTTTTTTATAGACAGTCAACCTACCGTACAAAAGAGGGATCAATTCTACCCAGTATGCTTTTTTAAATAGTGAATATTGACTATGCGCTAATCATTTATTAATTTAGGATTATGAGATTTTACAGGATAACCAGGGCTTAATTCAATGAAAAATACATCTATTAAGTGCAAAATTATACATCTTAATATACTCCGTATGCCATTTAATCGATATATACGCGATAAAGAAGCTTTCCAAAACTTTTACCTTTAGCATTCAAAGTACGATTGTTCCAAAACTACAATTTTTTTAACAAAGACCAAAATCGAAGTTGACCCTTAAAACTACAGAGAGATTTACACGTATGCCGATTATTTTTCACCATATTTTTTTTTTTTTTTTTCATAAAATTTTCTTTGGTTTAAAAGGCATATAAAGAATAAATTTTTTAAAATTTTTTTACACTTTTTCGGTCTAACCCGAACTAATCGCAGTCATACTGTAAAACTAACCAATGATCAGCGTTTAGTCAATATTCACTATTTAAAGGGCCATACATTGGTCCTTTTTTCTACGGCGGGCTGACGGTCTATTAGTTGTCGCTTCGTTTCAAAGAAAAAAGGTATTTATAAAAAATGTATAAGAAATAAATTTACCATAGAATGTACCCAAAACTTATTTTAAAAATAATTAGAACATGGTGTAACCACAATAAACAATAATTATTATCGTGTTAAAACTAATAAACACTGTATAGATTATAAGTTTAAAGAAATTAAAACATTTTGATTTCTTAATATTTATAACCAACCAAATAATAAAACATTCAGTATTTTGAAAGAAAAGACATATATTAATCTGAACTTTTTTCGTAAAAACACTTGGGGTATTATCTTTTGAGGGGTTTTAGATTAATTAAAAAAAATCCGTAACTTTTGGGCAAACATCTAATCAAAAATAATTCATCATTATCCTAGGTCGACCCAGATTGAATTATTCTAAAAACCGGGAGCTTCAATACGATAGATTTGCGCTAAGCGGATAAGAGATAAGCCATGAAATATTAAGTGGATTTGATTTGGAATTGTACGAAAATATACAAACGGGAAAGTTATATAAGACTGATCAAAATAATTTTTCTGATAAAAATATGTAAAACATAATAGATCAAACAAAAAACAAAATTACATACACACAAATGAGATAATTTTACTTAGCACCTGTTATCATGGTAGGTTTAAAGTGAGTGGGTATAAAACCCTTACACCGCGACCGATTGATCTATTGTGGCTTATATGTTATGATGGACAAAGTCTTTAATAAACTGAAAAAAAAATGAGCTGCTGCAGAACGGTATTTGAAGGTTTTTTAAAAATTATTTTATATTTTTTTTTTATTTTTTTAAAAATTACATTTTTAAGACATAAATCGGATGCTTAAATATTGCAGTGTTATAGGTATTTGTAAACCTTGCTCGCCAAGCCAAACCAAAAAAGATTTGGCGCGATCCTAATCTAACTTCAAAATATAAAAATAAGAAAATGCTTTTAGTCCAGTAACTAAAGACCTGAAAGTACCCAAAGCTTTAAATAAATCTGTACAGTTTACATTTGTAAAGCAATTATTAGGCCCGGGAAATTAAAAGGCCCCTTAAACCCAAAATGGGTTTTCCGCTAATATCTGCCAAAATATGCGAAATTAAAGAATTTTTGTCCAGACAAAAAATAAAGACTGCCTTAAAATCTACAAAATGATCCTTAATAATTTTTTTTTT
>JAHBCN010019389.1:0-16222 GCA_019359885.1 Listronotus oregonensis
AATTTTTTAAAACAAGGCTGAAATTCAATGGAGTTCAATTAATGATCGGCGATGTATATGATCCTTTCCGCCGACCAATCAGCACGCAAAGCGAGATAAAAGGCATTAGATTTACTGGCGCTTTATCTCTCGCACGCTGTTCGCACTGCCGAGCGGCAAGGCTGCCTTCAGTTAGTATATGTTCGAAGGTTTAAACCAAGGTTTCTTAAACACTGAAATTTTGTTATTTTTAATGGGAAATGCCAGTAAATATTGAAAATTAGAAATTAGCCCAAAATTAAAAGAAACCTATTTCGAAAGTTATTTTTGTTCCTATAACACTAAAGCAAAGTTTTATTAGTGGTGAAAATGGCCGCGCATGTTAGCGCTAGGTATTATGTTTTAAGCTACGTATTCACATGCAAAGTTTATTGGCGACAACTATTCGCCAGTATGTTGGCGCCATAATAACTGGCACCAGTATTTGTTTCCACCAAAGAAAAATTTCTACTGGAGTAGTTTCAAAAATGGCATCAATTAAAGTAGTTTGCGCTTTTTAATGTTGTGGTAAAAAATTTTTTTAGAGTTAAAGCAAATATTAAAAAAAAAACGATCTGGGTCCAAAGTGGATTTCACGGAAATGCTGGCGTACCCATCATTTACTTAAAGAATTAGCTGGCAAAGATCATAAGTTATTTTAATAATTTTTAAGAATGACCCAAGCTCAATTTAAGGACTTCTATCCCGAATATCTAATAAAATTCAAAGATCAGATACTCTTATGAAATTCCATTCAGCTTGCTTAAAACCACAACCCCTAAGATATCTTGCATGGTGACTCCTTTGCATCTTTACAATACTTATCGCGTTCCTAAAACCAGTATTTCAAATTTTTTGAGTGGAGTCTGAGAAGCAATTCATGAGGAATACTTAAACGTAACAATTTTTCTTAATGCGTTATCTCGTTTATTCCTGTCTTTGTATGATGGTAGTTTGTGATTCAACAGACATGGATATTTCCATAAGACTCCAAAAACGTTATTATGTGAGCTGTGAGTCATTTTTGGGTTGCTCCCGACATGTTTTTTACCGTATTATACCAAATAGCAGCATGTTTTTGTTCAACTGGCACAATAAATGGCGCCAAAAAGTAGACTGCTGTTCTACTTTACTGGCGCATCTATTAGTGGCGACTGTTCACTGGCGCCAGTTAATTTAAGCAGTTTTCACACGCCACTAGTGTGGCGACAGTCGATTGGCGTCAATAAACTTTACATGTGGATACCTAGCTTTATTCTTGAAGGCCCAAGATCAAATCTGGCAAGAAATATGAAATGTTAATTACTTTATTTTTTATTTTTATAAAAAACAAGATTTAGCAAACAGCTAATACATGTCAGTCAAAAGAAATGTTTGTGACATACCTTTAACTCTAGAAGAAAAAAAATACCACAAGACTTATGGTATTAGAAAAAAATACGACAGCAAGAATTATATATTATAATTTCTTTTATAAGTTACCTTTTATAACATAATATTATTTTGCTGTTCTTCTAAACATTTTATATGTTTCCTAAAGTTTTCGTAAACACACTTTTATTGATTCCCATATATTTTAATAAACAAAGTAATATATCTGATGTATACCTTTAGAATTAAAGCTTTATTAATATTTTAGTTTGACTTTTTAAAAATTTTAATGACAACAAAATTTTATATACTTTTCTTAAGTTTTTTTAGCAATTTCATAAACTTAATATCTAAATAAAAAAATTGTATAACACTTCAAAAATAAAATTGTTGCTGTAAGACACAATAATTTCATTTTATGCCAGTAGTGGGGATGAAAATAAAATTGTTGCTGTAAGACAAAATAATTTCATTTATACCAGTAATGAGGTTTAAGCTGTCACATTGTAAGCCAATTATATAATGGCCCCTAATATTGACACAAAAAATTATAAAGGGTATTTAAAATGTCTGGAATATTGCAAATATCCTTTAAACCGCTTGTAATTTTTGAGCGAAAATTTACCTACCAAAATAATTAAAAAAAAAAACAGGATTACAAAAATGTAATATTGTTTTTAAAAATGTTTGCACATATTATATATTAATAAATTTGGTATTTTAAATAGAACATCGTATATATTTTTAAGGATTTTAATTGATCTTTTCAAGCAAGTTAAAGGGGTATCTATATAACTTAATGTGTTTTTTCGTCGAAATCACAGAATTATATTAATTTAAAATTACTTAAATAGGCAGTAATTTCTATTGATTATTTATGAATTTTTTAAGGCAAATCCAAAATATGTCAATTTTTACTGCAAAATAAAACAAAACATAGTTTTTTGTAAAGTCACATAGTAATTCAGAAAGAATCATGTATTTTTTTAAAGGTTTACAGAATCTTATAGGACCAGGAACCGAAATTCAATGATTTATCTTTTAAATGGTTTATTTAGTAAAATGCCACAGGAACAATAATATTAATAAGTAAAAAAAACTATATAATAGAAAATGGTAACCCTTTAAAAAAGACCTAGCATAAATAGCACCAACTAAACAATAAATCGTTTAAGAACACAAAAAATATAAATCAAATGAAAATTAGATTATGCCACTTTATCAGATGTTTAAAATGTCTGCCATTATTAGCTAAACAATATTAAAACCTTTCGTTAAATTTTCGAAATACGTTATTAAAAATATTCCAACGAATTACGCGCTTTTAATTTTTAATTTTTTTTTTTTATTGCCTTATTTTTTTAGGCCCATGCTTATAGAATTTACTTTTTAAACCACCCAAAAGTAAAAATTAAAAGGGATGGGATCCGCGGACCTAGCAAGCCACTCAATCAGGCATCTCCTTTCGAGCCAACGATTTGGAAAGGCTTAATTTAAAAATTGTACCGCCCAACCAAAATACGTGGGACCAACATCCTCTAAAAACATTTTTTTTTAGTTTGGATAGATGATTTATGATTGTGAAATAAAATGTGTACCCAATAACTCCTATTCCATCGGGGATTGACTGCAAACTAATATATTAAACTATGTCTGTTGATATTACGAGTAACATTAGGCATAAAGAAAAAAGCAATATTATGCAAAGCATTGTACCTTTAGAATTTCGCAAAACGGGGCTATAATACATATTATGACACATTTAAGGTCACTTTGGACCATAAAAGTATTAAATGCCGCATAGATAATACTGTTTATTAAAAAAAGTAAAATATGTTCCACTTTGATAGATAAACACATAAAACCATGTAATTCAGAAATTGTTTTAAATAGATTACGAGTATCCGTTAAAATATACTGGGTGTTCTATTAACAAAGTTAATAATATTTTGTGACTCTCCCTGTATACGTTTAAAAACGAAATTACATTTATTCATTACCCCGACACCCTGTATATATTCCATAGTATAAGCACTTTTCAAAACGACTTAGACGGTACATTAAAATAAAATAAATTTTGTAAAACAGGTTAAAAAATCACCTTTATGTTCTTATTTTTTTTAATATACCTACTTTGTTATTTTGTTACTTAAATTTTGAATAAAAATACAGGTAAACTATACAAATTAATAAAATGGTTCATTATTTAGTAGTATAATTAAGGATCTAATTGTTTACCTGTAATTAGTTTTAATTAAATAACAGTGTATTAACTAGTTTATTGCACTAAAACTAAAATAATGTACTTCTATTCGTAGTTTTTAATTATCATTTATTTCTTTCATTTGACTTACAATAAATCGGGTGCTCAGGTAATAATTTTTAACCATTATCTTATATCTTATTAAACTGATAAGGCCAAGGCTTTATTTGATATTGCTTTGATTCTTAATTGCATATTATTTTTAACTGTTTAATAGTACTGCAACGTCATTAAAGCATTTAAGTATTTAGTGGATCAATAATTTTCCTCGATAATAATGACTGGCTTAAAAGGAGAAATATGTCAATACTGGGACATACTGCATTGTTTATGTAATTGCTTTCTTAGGCAAGTCAAAGCCATCAGGGTCGTTTAACAATTTTTAAGTTTGTTACAATGAATACAACAAATAATGACTAGGAGTGATTGGGTCCAAGTCCTAAAGGACCCACGAGAAAAATGTTTTTTTGCTCACCTTAGTTTTTTTTTTCGAATAATTTGCTTAATGTTAAATATTAAAATGTTGGTTATTATATTTTAATAAAACTTTTAAATTCGACTTGCTCTAAATAGCAGACAAAAAATATTATACTTTCATAATTTCTAAATATTAGCAAATAATAGCATAAACACATGTGTTAGACAATGTTCTGGCTTTAGTACAAATATTTTGGACTTCCTTAGTCTTTATTTATTTAAGCAAATAAAGACAATAAAAGTTTAATATGTGGTATTAGAAGCATCAATATGCATTTGTAAAAATACTTTTATTCGTATTGATATTACAAGAACCACATTGAAATATTCTGATGACTTTTCAGATCATTTAAAACTTAAATTTAACATCTTTTCACATTTATTTGCTTAAGAAAACCATAACGTTTACAATCCATATTTTATAGTTATTTAAAACAATGCAATAGACATTTTTTTGCAGGATTTCTTTGCATATAAGTAAAAAATTACTAATTTTTGTGAAAAAATTATTATGTCATTAAAACGAGTAATATTGTAAGAAATAAATCCACTTTTCTTTGCGCTCTTTGAATTAGGCTGTAAGGCTAGTTAAGATAACTATTTTTCAGAAACGGCTATAGGATTTTCAATTTTTTTTACCATTAACGCGAGACATGAATCCATGCCAAACATATACCAGATGCTACTGACCTTAGGGAACACATTTTGGTAAGGAAGAAGAGAGAAGTTAATATTTATCCTTAGAAAAAATCGGACTGTCAAAAGCAAATTCAGTTTTTGTATTATTTTTCGTAAATTTAAATAAGTTTTATTATTAAATCTTAAATTTCGCAAGAACATCTGCATTTTTTTTTAAACTGAAGGCATATATAGTTTATAGAGAAACGTAGATAATTTTGCGAAATTTCGAATTTGACGATACAATTTAATCAAATTCACGAAAAGAATACAAATACAGGATTAAGTATCAACCTAAAAGGCTAATGGCATTGCGTTTCGGTAGGTTATGACATATAAGCTATCTGATGTAGTATTAAAATACCATATAATCTAAAGTGGCAATAAACATTTATCATTAGAGATGGATATATTATTAAAATAAAAATAATTCCCTGCAGTCTTTGTGCATACAAAAGTGTGATTTACTTTATTCTTAAAAATTAATTGATTAAAGAATTGACTAATTAAACAGCAACCCAGTAGAATTAAAGTAAAATACAGTACACTGAATTTTGCAAAACGGTTGCCAATTCATATTTGTTTCATTTTGGCTTATGTAAATATAAATAATGAAGAACGCCAGATTTTAAAATCTTTTTTGAAAAAAGCGGTACAAACCCCCACAAGCTACTATTTTTTTTTTAAATTCTCAGACAGCACTTGTATGAGACCTAAGTACAAAGTACCGTGAGTGCCAGATATTTAAATGTTTAACCCATGTTCCCCAGCTTCGCCAACGTCGTTATTAGATTGACGGTGAGACTTTACATTTTTTTACATCTTTTCAGGGGCTTCAATACTACAATCTCGAAATGGAGCTCGTCAATACGCGTAACTTACCCTGTTGGCCTTTATTTAAATTATTAATTGATTTTGTGGAATTTAGGCTACTTTAGGCGAACACCCTCTATGTTGTAAGTGCTTCTGGATCCCTTTGACTCTCTATTATCCCTAGATTACTAAACTATCCAACGAGTAACGTTTTTACTAAACATTCGTAAAAAATACGACATTAAAATAAAACAAGATAATCGAAACTTTTATTATTTTAGAAGTTATAGTATTATTCTTTGGGTTTCAATGATTATGATAATGAAAGTAAAATAATTAACTTATTCTACGCAGTTCGGACACACATATATATATATATATATATTATGCGACCTACTTATCGCTCTTTTGCATTTCATGCAAAACTGTGTTGTCATTTTTCTTGATGTGGATGGACAAAAGGCACATATTTTTCTTGAATTACTGTCTTTAATTGTAACTTATTCTGAAACAGGTTTAACATCCAATATACTCCTTTATTTCACGCCGCAAAGTGGGAATATTTAGTTTTTTTCTTTGGGTGAGACTCCATAAGAGCATCAGCCATTTCCAAAACAAAGTCGCATCTGGATTTGCTTTTTTTATTACTTTTGCTGTTGTTACTAACGTAAATGATAATGAGGAAGGTACTGGGAAGCGGTGGCGCGGGAACGACGCGAACATTGTTTATTTCTAGGGTTAATCCTTTAAGGGCTCCGAGCAATGGCCACACTATCCCAAATTTTTTAAACTGTCGATGTCATAGCTGGTGAAAATAGTGGCTGACCACATACTCTTTACTTTGCGACCAACATTTAAATTCTGTAGCCTATTGCAAGAAGTAGACGGCCAAATTTCCTGCCACTGTCACACACTAATTGTAAGTCAAATTTTTTGGAAGGCCGATGTCATTGCGACCTCAGATCTGGTGATAGTGGTAGCTCGTTATGTTATGTTTACTTTAAAATTGACAGATCTGATGGCACTTAGACCATTTAGATTATGTGGCACTTTAAAATTGATTTCCATTTTTTAGATGGCGGGCCTACGGTGAAGAACATGTTTTCTAGCACCGTGTATCGTGCTATCAACACTTTTAAGAAACCCATAGCGTTAAGTATTCCTTAGATCTTTAATAAAGCGAATCACATTGCTTGTTTGGCCCTTTTAAGAATTACCTTGAGTAAGGGTTTCTTAAAATTGTTGGTGCAAGCGGCCATTGGTTAAATTCACTTAAGCTTTTTTAAGCACAGTTTTGTGTAAAAAAGTTACTAAGATTTAATGGTTATTATTATCAAAGTTTTAAATTTAATTATAAAATAAAAATTTTTGAAAGAATCTTAGCTACAGAATTGTTAATTTATATATTTTTATGTTTTTTATTTAAAACCTTTTAAGGTTGTTAAATTGTAAAAAAAATAATTAAAATTATGAAAATTAAATTTTGAAATATGTGCAAAGTTTTTCCAGTCCCAACACTGAAAATAATTCTAAGTTGAAACGAAAGTCGTCTCCATAGCTAAGCAGCAGGTGCTAACCGATTAAGAGACGGCAGAAGAGCTGTTGGTTCAACACCGTCCCGACCAAAACTGCCCGATTCCGTGTCAATGTACAAATATTGAAAGATGCGGACTTTACCAAATATTAAGATTTTTTTATTTGTTATATCCAAATCCCTTAGGTAAATTTTATCCCACCTAAAATACTTCTATAAATTAAGGGCCAAGCTTCTATACCAAAATATCGGCCTCTAAAACCACTTTGATCTAAAATTAGACTAATTTAGAGCAATTTTTTTACTGATCTGTCTGTATTGTCTTCTTTTAATAATACGGATAGTTTTTTTCACAACTACAGATAGATGGTAAAATTAGTCTAAATTTAGATTTAAGTACTTAAGAAGGCACTGATTTTTGGAGAGGAACTTGGTCTTTATTTTACATAAGTATTTTTGATGGGATCTTTTTTTTTGAGTTTACTCAATAGAAGAAAAAATGATTTAGGAGAAGTGGTAATTATTTTTCAAATATAAGTTTTCCACCAGTTTCATTTATAAGGATCAAAATATAAACTACTATCGATAAATTTTAAATTATTGATCTATATAATAAGAAAAGAAAAGAAGGGGAGAAAAAGCTGTAGGGACTCGTAAACCCAACTCTACTTTTATAGGGAATCCTTTTTTCCTAGATAGTCCTGTGTTTGTGGTAATTATTAAAGTCGCCTAGATAGACCACCACATATTCTGAAGCATGTGCCTTTGTCAGGCATCTCCCAATTTATGCCTTAATCCGTAGTACATGTATGTATGAACCCTTATTATAGGTCTATTTTTTATTCGGATATAGGGTACACTAATTTATCTTTTTTTTTTTTTATGTCAGCGCTCTTATTAAAGGCATATTTAAGGACTAGGTGGGAACAAAAAGAGTAGAAAAGTGTTAAATATTTCTGAATAACAAAGACCTTATATATTGTTAATAGTTTTAAGGTATAATAATTTGCAAACTCTGAAAGTACCTCTTAAATATACGATATTACCGCCCCTGTTTCAAAGCGTTCCGAATAAAAATGCCCGGTTTTAAATTTTTTTTTTTAACTTATGTCCTAAAAGGACATGGCACACTTCTTATGGATTTGAGTCACCGACAGATTTTTTTTGAAATTTTAGTGTTGTATTTTGGAAGTCCAAATAAGCATTTTCTTTCATTGCGCGAACCTTGTAGCTATACAGGGTGATACCATAAAATGAAGCCAAAAATTATTTAAAATATTTTTTTTTATTTATTACAAAATACTGTTTGATACCCTAGACTTATAAAATTAGGCATTTTTTATATAAAAAGAATAAATATTCCTTACAAAGTATTTTTTATTGTGTACAGGGTTTTTATCTGTCATGTCTTACAGGGTGTACGATTTATTAATGAACCAACAAATATACACTCCAGTAGGCCTAAATATAATATATTATGTCAGTTATTATTATAACCTATAGGAATTTCGTAACTTGGCAGTAACTTATTCATACATATAGGGTGTCCCCCCAAAAAAGTCAATTTTAAATACTGGTTGAACCAAAATTATATGGCGGTTTTATTTATATTTTCCTTTAGTCATAGTGAAACCGCTGTTGTAAAAAGATTTTTTTTTCATCGATCTACACTATAAACATACTGGGTGATGTAAACAGAAGTTTTAAAAAGTGACTTTTTATTAGGTAAGATGTCGCAATTTAATACAAACATAAATAATAATAAAGGGGAATATTTAAAGTCACGCCAACTTAGGTCGTTTGCACGACATCAGTTTAATGGAAAAACTGTTTTAAATAACGATAATTTTTTCTTTATACCCACCATCACTGCACGACAATTTTAAACAAATCAGAATAAATAAATTTAGCCACGGCTAAAAATGGAGATTGCACGACAAGATAATGCATTGCACGAAAAAAAGACAAAATGTTATGACAAAAATGAAATTAGCGATTAAAGTGGTGTTTTAAACATCAATAAAAGGCAAAAATAGTACAACAATGTATTGCATGACGTGAAAAAAAACATATCAAATAAAAATATATAACGTAAAAACAAATATTTTGTGAAAAAATATTAATAAATAAAAAAACATATTTTTTAACAAAACATTTTCTAAATGTAAAAAATAAATAAACTTATTTTAATTTACTGAAAAAATGAAAGAAATATTTCTTTCAATTTTTGGACAATTAAAGCTTTCTTCTTTGCTAGATTCCGCGTTTACGTTTTTGTCCCGGTGGTATTAGTTTGGCTGCATTCGGTACATCAACCAATTTTAATCGGATCTTTATACCCAAAACATGCTTACACTTCAAGTGTTTCAAAAAATAAGGACATATGCATTTTAATTGACTTAAATCTACATAGTTAATAGTAATAACCCAAATGCTGTAATTGTATTTTTTAAAATCATCAAAACGTTTCCCATTTACCTTCCATTTCTTTAAATTCAGAAATCAGCAGAGTGGTGATTAAATTAGCATTTGATTTTGAACAAGTATAAAATAGTTGACAAACTCCATCCTTACTTTCTTGTAAAACTTTCTTATTTGTCGTCGCTATGCTGACGTGCTACTAAATTATTTTATTTTTATAATATTCTCGTGCTATATACTTTTTCTTATCGTTTATTTGTTTTAATTTTCTGTTGACATTGTATTGTGGATAAGATATTTTTACTGTATATTTGAAATATTGTCGTGCACAATATTTCATTTATCTGTAAAATAATATCCTGCCGCTTAATAATTTTATTTGTCGGGCAGTAATTTTTTACGTCGCGTAAAACATTTTTGACAGTTCTTTATATTTTATTGGCGTTCAAAATAATATTTAAAACGTTACATTCCTTTTTTTTGTCGGGCTTATAAATCTAACCCAATAATAAATGCATAATATCTTATAGTAAAAATACAGATTACGGGTTTTAAGGTAACCCTTAATCATTTCAAAACAAAAATAAACACTATGGTAAACTTTAAACAGTTACAAGTTAAATAAACCCATGATGAACCCAAACGAAATATTTGTCGTATAGGCGTTTTGTAAGCAAATGGTGGCGCTTGGTTGACAAATACATAAATATGATTGTATTAGTCAGTACGTCAAATTATTTTGAACTTGTATTAAAAAAAAATGTACAGCAGTTAAAAAGAATTTATACCAGTAATTTGTTAGTTAGTAGAATATTGCACAATAAAGCAAAATAATGGTTCGGTGTTACACTAGCAATTTAAATAACGCTCGCTACCCTTACCCAACGTCGAAAACCCTGTAAATAATCAGAAATTGGAACTTTCAGTGATGTTTAGGAAACGATTTCGTTTGGTAGATATGGTACTTAATGATAATTGTCTTTTGTGTTTAAATTGTCATCAACGCCTTTTACGTATTGAAAATAATGGAAATCCAATGGCCATTCCCATGAAAGTACTAGTTTCAAGTAGAGGTTGCTTTATTTGTAATCAAGAAGATAATGTTAGGAACAGATTGTCAATCAAATCTCGTGAAGATTTCTATGTTATATATATTTCTACCTGAAGTTGTAGCTTGCTGTCCAGTTTATTTAACTGAATCTGGACTCGTTCAGTTGGAACATATGGATAATCACATTTCTCTATGAATATAATTATGACTGGAGCCCAAGTGCATGGTTTAGTGAATTTAAATCGTGCGTAAAAGAAAAATTTATAGGAAACGGAAGAAAACTTTGGTGACAGCGATTTTCGTAACCGCACGTCACTATCAAAACAGCAATTTGTTGAACTTTTTAATGACTGCCAACCTGTAAAACTGTATAATAAATTGAGGACTCCAACGAAAAAACAACTTTTGGCCTTTTTAATAAAAATAAGTAGTATTATCTTCTTATTTCTGTTTCTCATAAATAGTATGGTTTACTTTTAACAACTTTTCAGTATTAAGTATTTAATTAAGCTAAACAATGGTCTTAGTTTGATTCAAATGAATAATACTAATTAATACATCATTGTTGTTAAGAGTTACTAATAAAAATATGTTCCTCTACAAACAGTATCTAACTTGTTACTGTTTGAAGTTTACCATAGTGTTTATTTTTGTTTTGAACAGCGGGTTCAGTATGAGTGGCAAACAAATATAAATAATACCGCCATATAATTTTGGTTCACCCAGTATCTAAGAATGACTTTTTTTGGGGGACACGTTCTATGTATAAATGAGTTACTGCCAAGTTACGAAATTCCCATAAGTTATAATAATAACTGATATAATATATTATATTTAGGCCTACTGGACTGTATTTTTGTTGGTTCATTAATAAATCGGGCACCCTGTAAGACACGACAGATAAAAACCCTGTACACAATAAAAAATACTTTGTAAGGAATATATATTATTTTTATATAAAAAATGCCTAATTTTATCAGCCTAGGGTAACAAGACAGTATTTTGTACTAAATTAAATAAATATTTTTAAAAAATTTTGACTTCATTTTATGGTATCACCCTGTATAGCTACAAGGTTGACGCAATGAAAGAAAATGCTTATTTGGACCTCCAAAAAAAATACTAAAACTTCAAAAAAATCTGTCGGTGACTCAAATCCATAAGAAGTGTGCCATGTCCTTTACTTATATACCAAATTTTAAATTTCTATTTTCTTGGGAAGTGCCCCACAATTTTGAATAGTCAGTCGAAAGTAATATGGGTGATTTTCAAAATTAAATATTTCAGAAACCAATTGACCTAACATTCTCAATTTTTTCGCAGGTAATTAGAATATTTATGTGACCAAATCTCATACCTTTGTGTAAAACGATAACCAAAGTATGAAAGGGAGGAAAACACGTTGCAGTGTTTTATGTAATATACACACTGCGTGCGATCAGGTAGGAACTTGACCTGGTGGACTAGTGTGCGCCTAGATAAAATTATATTATTAATCTTTAATTGATCCTTATTTTATTGTGTTTATTATGTTTTTTTTGTCACCTTTTACCCGTGGATGGACTAATGTTGCGCTTAGTACAAAGGTCACCATTCCTTGCAAACTGATTTAAGATAAATAAAAAAAAAATATTCTAATATACACATTTATGAGGATAAACCACGGCCTTGAAAAGGTATTTCTTAAATAGAAACTTAAACAAGAAATTTTGTATTTAAAATAAAAACAAAAAATGCCTTCAATGAATCAAAATATTTGTTACCAAACACCACATTTTTTCCCAATGTAAAAAAAGAAATATTTAATTTCTTTTTAGTATTAATACTTTTTTTGATACAGTGATATTGCCGCTGTTTCAGGTCTTATTACCACAACAATTTTAGTTCATGTCGTGACCCAAATACGTGATACTGAAACAAGTGTTGCACTTTGTTTAGATTTTTTATCTTATTTGCTTTTTTTATTGTTGTTATTTAAATCATATACCAACGCTGATTTGCATGAAATTGTTTTGTAGGGTGGCGGCTCTACGCCCTAAAGCTACAGTGTGGCAGAAATAAAGATTTTTAATACGGGTTATTAAAAGCATTAATATGTTTATTTCAGCTGCTATCACATCTTTTAAGATTAACGCACCTGAAAGGTATTAATTATTTACTATATTTAAGACTCCAATAAGGTTTTGTCCAGATTTGCATTCGCTTTTTTGTTTAATTATTATGTCAGATAATGTAACATTTTTTTATAAAAAGAAAAAATTTGCAAAAATTGCACAAAAACTGCCTGTTTTATCAATTCACAGAGAGGTGCAAGATACATGCAAGTATGTATTTTATACCAAATTGCTCGTCGCCAAAAATAAGGATGAACATTACTTTTCGTTTTTTTGCAAATTTTCAATAATCACTCTTTAGGGGTTGAAAAGTCGCCTAATCTGAAGAATTGCCAAAGGAGCAGTGATATTAAAAGTTATTCTCACTAAGATTTTTGTTTCGGACCTTGGAAAAAAAATAATAATCTCCATTCCTAAGAAGGTTGTAAACTAACCCCCAAGGACAATGTGGGAGTGCAATCATCCCCTAAAATATGTAAAATCATATATGCAACTCTTAAAATTTCAAATCAATTAACCTTTTGCAAGAGTGAAACCGCCCTTATCAATAGGAAAAATTAAATTGTAATGCTAGCCTTTATACCTACCTAGATTTTTGAGTTCACTTTGAACCAAAATCATCCCCTAATATGTAGAAAATCATATATAATTTAAAAAAAAAAATATTTAGATGTTTTAGAATATCTCAAATCTGATATTAATTAACAAAAAACCACTGCTTAGAGTGAGTTTTAATAATAAACCCCCCTGAAATTAAGGGCAAATACAGCCGCATTGTTGGGAAAATTTAATAACATGTTAGATTATTTAAAATAAGTATAAGCCTCGTATTTTTTAATCCAGCCATTTTTAGATATTTTGAGTTCATTTTTAACCAAACCACCCCTACAAGAGGCTATATTTATCCCCTAAAATGTAGAAAATCATATACTAATTTTAGAATTGTAAAAAAAAAATATTTATATGTTTTACGATATCTTAAATATAATATGAAAATAAAACTTACGTCAAAAAGCACCCTGAAGGGAGCAGTAAGCTACCACGTCCATGTCGTTGATCCTGAGTAGTGCTAAGAGAAGCGATCGAAAAGGCTTTCGATTTAAACACCTTAACTTAAAAAGGTCGTTCATCGTACTTTGTAAAGAAGTTATACATTTATTTCGTTTAAGACATGTATTGAAACACATGAATATATTTTCCGATTTCTGATGTTTCATGTGATTTTGGGGGATGAATTTACCCCCTTGCAGACATGTAATTAGAAATGAGCTCGAAAAATCTAAGGACGCTAGTTTTATACCCGGGGGATGAAAAAAATAGCCAAAAAACGCTTTTTGCATAAGCTTTATTTTTTTTTTTTTAAAAAAGGGGGGTTTTTTAATTATATATGTATATTTAAATATGTTTTTGTTAATTAAAAAATTTTTTCGAAAAAAAAATTTTTAAAAAAACACGTCCTTTCAATTTTTTTTATTGAAAGGGTGGTTGTTATCAAAGTATTTCCTATTAACATGTCTAAAAAAATTATTTTTTTTTGGTTTTTTTAAAAGTTGCAAAATTTTAAATTTTACGGGATGATTGCACCCCCACATAAGCCATGGGGGTTGATTTGCATCCTTCTTAGAAATAGAGATGTATTACTTCATTTTTCCAAGGTTCATTTAAAACAAAAAATGCAGTGAAAATAACTTTTACTACCATTGCTTTTTTTATACATCTTCAGATATGACGACTATGAAACCCCTAAATTAGGGTGATTATTATCATTATCTTATCTTTAATATGTTATCTTAAGGATAACATATTAAAAAAGTATCTAACAGATCTAGCAGTTAAAACTTTTAGGACCAAATGCAATTGCAAGTAAAATTAATGCTCGTTTTTGGATAACACACTCTTTGGTTACAAAAGAAATGTTTCATTTAAATGTTATAACATATCTTAGTAAAAAAAATACATGTTATGTGTGTTTTCCTATTCAAATATTTTAATAGGCAGATGTTTTAAAATTCTTCATCTTTATTTCCGAAAATCAATGGAAGATTGATTGAGTAGTGGATTTTGGCATTTATAAATATATTTGCCCCAGATTTAGGATATAAGGGTTTTTATTTTGAAAATTTGAAATAGCGTATTCAAAATGGCGGGTTTTGGCATTAATAAACCGATTTGTCTCAAATAAGAAACATAAGGAATCGATTTCTTTTGGAATCGGATTCTTTCAAAAAAATCGATTATATTTTTAAATTATATAACGAATCCAGATCATAGATACAATTTTTAAAATGTAATCGATTCCGGCCTTCGGATCCATAAAAATAAATCGATTCCTAGATTCGATCGCTACTAAAACTAGAAATAATAAAGAGGACTTCTGGAATAAACAAGTCGCCATGCGATGACAGTACAGGCACACCACCAGTAGTAAAACTAGAACTTCAGCATTATTCCAACTGACGCTCGTTCATCGGTTTTACGTCAATGCATATATTTCTTCTCTCTAAGGGTTTTTTTACTGTTAAGTTTACCAATAAATCCGGCTTACCAAAACCTACATATTCTATTGATTTTTTTTTATTTTGGCACCAAAAGTTTCATCGTTTTTCCCGCCCACTCTTCAATTTTTATCAACTCTTTTGGTCTTTTTTACAAATCATATTACTATATAAAAAAAAATTCGATATAAAATTTTATTCCAAACAAAAAGAATAGTAGAAAACTGTCTTTCTTAATACAGATTATCGTTGTAATGCTTTTAATTTTTAAAAAGGGGGAAATACACCTCCCTTTTATGACTTACAATGAATGGGAAAAAATAGATAACTGACAATTACATCAAACAAGATTTAGATATGCTTTAATCGACGAGTAATTGAATAATTTGTTAGCAATTTACACCATGTCGGTATGTTATTTTTTTTTAATGATCAATAATTTGTTCTTAACTGAATTAAGTTGTTATATACTATATCATTATATTTTTTTAAGTTATGGTTTAAATTTATTTTGTATATTTAATTTAATATTTTGCTTTTCAAATAATATTTTTTAATATTAGATAACAGCAATATAAACCTATGTTGTAAAAATTTTTTTTTTTAGTTTATTTCAAAAACACGTTATAAAGAATTGTATGTTTTTAGTAGCATTTTCGCAACTTGCGACCCGCCATAATAGATTTTCTCTTCACAACGTACAAAACAGTTTAATTTTTTTATGATATTTAAATATTGTATACAGTATGTCCGCGGATGCGGTTAACAAGAGGGGAAAAATTTTTCCAAAAAATTTAAAGATACGAAAAAAGTCATTCTTGATAAAAATTCTGTTGTCAAAAAAAAAGGGGAAAAACAATGAGAAAATAGATTGTTATAATACAGGCGTCTCAAAAATCAAAAACATAAAAAAAAAGGCAAACAAATTTTTTTTTTTTAATAAAGATAAAAAAAAAATTTTTTATTTTTATTTTTTCCAAAATTTAA
>JAHBCN010019390.1:0-15965 GCA_019359885.1 Listronotus oregonensis
TAAAAATAAATTTATCCCATAAAATAATAGGGTCTTATTTTTAAATCCCCCCTTTTTTGGGTGTAACCATTTTTGGGGGCAGCGGAATTTTAGAAAATTTTTGGGGGTTTTTTAAAGATTCGGTCAAAGTGGAGCGTCGTTATAGTCTGTCTCAAAGTATACCGTATTGTCTTCATTTATGGATTATACCTGCCGACAGCAATAAAACTGCTTTTTGGTAGGTATTAAAGGACAGAACATTAGGATTTTTAATAATGTAAAGATTTATAATTTATTGTTTATTTAGGTAAGTAAAATTTTTAAAAAAATACATTAAGAAATTAAATATATGCAAAGTTTTAATAAATTTATAACTTTTTTAATCTATACATAATTACATTTTTATTCTAAATATCTAAATCTAATTCTGTTTCACTATCAAAGTCATCAATGAGATTAATTAAATAGGATTTATGTTTTTTGAAAAAAGTTTTCCCTTTTAAATTTTTTTATAATGTGCTGTAAAAATTTTTTTTTTTAGCTTTTAACTGGTATGTTAGTAATTACATTTTTTTCACAAATGCTCTATGGGGTTAAACATACAGTGATAGGGGGGAAGCCGAAAGACAGTATGCCCAGCCTGTTCAGCCAAATTATCACATACATATTTTTTTAAAAATTTTTGGGATATGAATTTGGGTTTTTCCCCAAAAAAAATGCGTTTTTTTGTAACTGAATTCAAAATAAATATCATTTTCTAAAAAATTTTTCCCGGGGGTTTCATTTTTTGAACTTGATAAAGGGGGAAAAATTGTGTAGCAGACGGCTGTTTGGCTTTCGTTATCCATGACAATAACACTTTTGTTTGGAATATTTTTTAAAAGATAATGTTAAAACCCTTTTTTTTTAAAAAAGTTCTGCACTTGTATCCTCATGATAATCCAAGAAAAACCTTAATATTCTTTGCAGACAACAGCAAGCAGTTTGGGACAAATCCGTCTTTTGAACCAGCGTGTATTATGGAAATGCGTTTTCCTTTATTTGAAGGTGCTTTCGTCTGACAGTTTTGGGGGGAATCAACCCATCCTTTGGATACTGTGTCGTGTGTATCGAACCATGTTTCATCAAGGTAAATTATGGATCTGTTTTCTAACCTATATCTTTTAATTTCTTGAAAAAAATTTAAAAAACCCCCAAAAGTGCGTAATCTGTCCCATTCCTTTTTTTTTTTGGGGCCTTTTTGTTTATTTTGCGGTATTTAAATCCCATTTTACAAACAACTCTATGGGGGGGGGACGGCTAATATTTATATTGGTTTCGTCTTCGTCTAGTTTTTTTTTTAGTTTATCCAAGGTAGGAAAAACCCCCTTTTTTATAAAGACAATATATTTTCCTTCTTATTAGGCCCTTTTTTGTCTATAGGGTAAGATTGAAAATCACTACGTTTTTTCTTTTGTTCAATTCTTCACTAATAAAAAAAATTCCCTTTTATCGATGATATTGGAGTTTTGAAAAAAAGGGGGGTTTTTCCCCTTTTAAAAACCCCTTCTTGTTTAATTAGACCTCTAAAAAATTAAAGTTCATACACATTTTTCACAACCTTTTTGCATCTAATGAAAATGATTTCGACCGACATAGTTATATTCTCGTAAAACAATTTTTTCAAAACGCACAGTAAAAACGGTTATTCAACACTGCCCTAAAATATTAGCCAAAATATTTATATGCCTAATGGTTAATCCCCCAAGAAATACCTGGCCCACCCCTCCCCTTATAACAAATGGGTTTACCCAATAAAAAGGGGGGTAATAAAATCTTTAAAAGGGTTTTTTTGGGGGGGTATGGTCCGTCAAAAGCCATAACGATAAAACTTTGAGACCCCCCATACTTACAAAATAGGGACCCCCCCCAAAAATGACTTTAGACTTGTGATTAGCGGCCCAAAATACGTCCCTTTAAAAAAATTATATAAAACCGGCATTGAGCCCAATAAGTAAAAAACTACCATTTCATAGAACAATCGTTTGCTTAACTGAGCAAAAGATTGTATTACCAAACTATTGTGTTAATTTACATAAACTAAATATTCTTTTAGTTTGGGACATTACATTTTATGTATATCTCGTTCGCTTAACCAGAGTAGTATTAAGGATGAGTTAAAAACATGTAACAAACAAAACATAAGTTAATGTCTGTTAATATACTTTGGACGCCTTAATACGGAGACATCAAAGACAAAGAATTAAAAAAAATTTTTAAAAAAAAAGTTGCAAATATTCTATAAGTATACAGGGTGTTACATATTGTAAGCAAAAAATTTTTTTCCTTGCAGGACGTAGCCGTTTCCCGGGGGGCGATATAGCCCACTTTGGGTACCCATCGATCCAAAATTAGGAATTATTACATAAAAATGACTTCTTGGGTTTTTTTCTTTGTCAAAAAACGCAATATATTTCTTAAATCTAACAGTCATCGCAATGTTTTTTTAAACGTACACAAAAAACCACAGGTCATGGCTTTACATACGATCCAATTATTACGCTGTGTAAATTTGTTCTCCCTTTTTTTTGGGGTTTTTCCAGTTTAGCTTAAGCTAGCAGAAAACCCCCTTCAGACATTAGTTATCAGATTTTTTTTTTTTTTAAATATGTCGTAATTTAAGTCTCTTTTTTTTAAAGGTCTTTATTATTTTTTTTTTATTATTGTATACCAATTCATTTCAATAACATTAATAGATAAACAAATACTAAATATATTTTAAACTATCCGGGGGAGAGACAAAGGGTTGGTTTTTTGATAAGATATAAAAATAGCCACTTTGACGAGCAATAACAATTAAAAAAATTTTAGGTACCATTTTATCTTAAGATTATGTCATTTTAAGAGGAGTTTTATGTTTTTTACTTTATCAAGAAGATTAAAAAAAAAAAACCTGCATTTAAATTTTTACAGACATATATTGAAAATACTAGTCGATAAACCAAAGGTTATTAATATTTTAAAAATAATGAAAATTTTTATAGTGGCTTTTTTGTGTTTGACTAGCATAGGGCTAACTTGTGGACGGTCTACGGGTTCTCTTGGTGTCGCCAACGGAACTATTGAAGAACCTTAAGGTGCGTTTAGACCTGAGCACGCACGCACTGATCCACCGCGAATGCTCAAGTGTAAACGGTTATGGGGCACGCTCACGCTGTGTGTTTCTATGCGCGAATAGCCCCGGCGCGATCCGCCCGGGTGTCGGTCTCGATGCGATGCTCAAAAGAATTAATTGGTTCGCAAAAAGTCCAGTTTGAACGGGGTTGGGACTGTTGGGAGTATCTACGAACGCACGTACTTCAACGGGCGAATTAGTTTAATTTGAAAAAGGAGTGGGGAGGTTTTAAAAAAACTTTTATATTATGGGATGTGAGGAACCAAGAATATTACCCCTAAAAAAAAAAACAAGATGCTTGGCAAGCACTTGTGAATAATTTAAATATTGCAAATTTAGATAGTGCAGAAACACAAAAAAAGATAAAAAATCTTATGGGATCGTTTCGCCGTGAAAAAAGTAAAATTAGGGCCAGCATTGAAACGGAAAAGGTATGTACATGCATTTTGTATATCGGGTGTTGCTATGCCGGGCGGTACAAAGAAGATCACCTGTAAATTTTCAAGTAGTAAAATATTGGCTCTCCTAATTATTTTAAACAAAAAAGTTTTTAGATATTTTGAGGAGCACAAAGAGTTGGACCCAATGTGCAAGCTTGGGCTCTTTTCAGCCAACAGTTTACGAATTATCTGCTAAAATGTGTTTCATATTAGTAACTTATCATGCACCCTGCAGATGTAACTTAATAATATAAAACCAGACACATTCAACAGTGACACGTCAAATCATAAATTCACTAGTGTCACTGCCAAAAATGGAAAGTTTTGCTCGTGTTTTGATTATGTGCGAGTACTGCAGGGTGCATAAAAAGTTACGTAATAAAGTATTTTGTCTGTTGTCTACGTTTACGAGCTTCTTTCTTTATTATCATATTATACATTAAAATAAATGCACTCGCCATCGTCGTCTTCCATTATAAACGCACTCCTGCGAACAACTGGATCAGCTTGTGCGTCGAAATATACATAAACCTATTTAAACGCTTTTCGCAAACGCAAACGAATGCGTGCATGGATGCTCACTGCGTACGTGCTCAGGTCTAAACCCACCTATACAGTAGTCCATGGCAAGCCAAATTATATCTAGCACAAGGTCGGGTTTTTTGGCCATGTGGCGGTACTTTAATCTCAAGAAATTACGTGCTAACAGCTGCTGGTTGTTTTGGCTATCAAAACACTGCTAAGTAAGTAGGTATTTTTTTTTAAATTTTCTTTCCTTACTCATGTCATGCTGGAAAGCCTTACTGGAAACCTGATATTTTATTTAACCCGGCACAAAACATATGGATATTGAACACCGGTCAAATTTTATGAAACTTCGTGTTTTGATATCTCATCTTATGATGATCAAACGTCTTAATGGGCACAAAGCCGGAAATCCCACCAACCCCTCCAAAACTGCTCCTAAAGGTCGTGAGGCTGCATTTGACAGATTTTAAGTGGATTGCCTTACGGAAATATTTTACAACTGTTGTCAAACCTACAGCCCCTACACAGTAACCAGGCTTAGTATTGCCATTTCCAAAGCAGGAGAATCCACCCCACCCCACCTCTCATAGCTCGTAATGTGACTTTTACCGTTAACCGATTCTAAAAGCATTTAATCGGGAATTTCATATTAGAGCTGACTAAACGATCACACTTAATATCCGACGAATGAACCTTCCACACCTAACACCAACTCTGGGGGCGAGAACAATCCCAGTCCGTACCAATGCCTGCCATATGTTCCTGCTTAGGGGTTCTTAATCAGGGTGATCGTGAATTCCATTCCACAGCCCCCTAAGGGGTTATTACTAAATATCCTTTGAACACGCTCCCCCCAGCGCAGCCCCTCCCCACCCGTAATAAACCTGCTATTTCTAGTTCACCCTGATGGAGAAGCCGCAAGCAGGAACATATGGCAGGCTTTAGTAAGGGCTGAGGCTGTTCCCCCTCCCCAGGTTACTAAACTTGTAGGGTTATTTCGCATTTTAAATGCATTTATTATTTTATAGGGAGTCAGACACGCTATGCTAAGTAATGATTGAAGGTAAATTAAATTTAAGCTTAATTAATTGAATTTAAATATAATAAGGGTTAAAAAATGGCTTTAAATATTATTAAATTATGATTTTATTGTAGAAATCGTGCACTGAGTGCAAAAGTGGCCCAAAATGAAAAAATATTTAGTTTATAAATATTAACACAATAATTTGTAAAACTAACACAATCGTCAAATTGGTAGTTTTTTTACTTATGGGGCTCATTGCCGGTTTTAATTAAATTTTGTATAGGAAGGTATTTTGGGGCGCTGATCACAAGTTCGTTCTTTGTCCGAACCCACTAATTTTTGAGTTATGACGCTTCACTTTGACCTAATCTCAAAACCGCACCAAATTTCCTAAAATTCCGCTTTCCTTAAATTGGTTACACCCAACATGATAGATTTTATGGTAAAACAGCTATTATTTTATAGGAGAAATTTATTTATATATTTTTTAGTAATTATTTTTAATAAAAAATAAATAGTAAAAAGTAATAATAAAAAAATATTTTTTAATTACTTTTAAAAAGTTAACTAAATTGTTTAGGGATTTTTAACAAGGTTAGTACACGCGAAACAATTGAAAATGTCTTCTTTTTAAATTTAAATAACGTTACAATAAGTAAAAAATTAATAAATGATATATAAATAATATTAAATATTATACTCATACAGGTTCGTGTTTTTTTTTAATATTTCGTTTTTAACATATAACATTTAAAAAAATATATAGAGTGTGTAGTATCAATGATGGGGTAATTTTATTTTCAAGCGAATAGTATAATAATATACAGGGTGTCCCATTAAAAATAGCAATTTTGCATAATATCCTTAAAACTGTAACTGATAAAAAAATGAGCACGCCACTGACTTCTGCGTAAAAAACCGAGATACAGAGGTGCACCGAAAACGTCAAAATTGAAAAAATACCCTATATCTCCGAAACGAATTAAGTTAGCCGCGATCTGTTTTCACCGTTGTACTTATTTCAAAAATCGAACTCAGAAATGGGATATTAAGTTGTAGAACTAAGGTAAATGTATTTACATAAATAATATTTTTATTACAAGAGAAACGTGACGAGAAATGGTGATCTCTCGATCAAGGGAAGGTCATTCTTGCAGAAACGAATTAACAGCTTTTCTCATCTCATCTCACGGCAACACTATTATATTTGAGTTTCCTAATCAATATGTTCATTTAGCTCATCAAAAGTTCGGCGCCTTTTTTTTAGGGCTCGCCTTCATATTAGTCCTGTTTAATAAACTGCACCTCCAAAACGAAGTTTCATTCGTGACAAGTGACAGTTTTAAAAATAGCATAACATCGTTCAAAAAAATACTAAAAAATGTATGTTAAAGGATTTCTTTGTATTTTATATGTAAATATGCTCCAGGCCAGCTAATTGAATTGGCGCTTGTATGTTAATACAGAAACATAAAAAATTCCGAAGTTGGGGGCTTCTAAGGCTATGTTTAATTATTTAAAGCTAAGCCCAGTGACTGGTTAATTAAAAAATTTAATGAAATAGTAAAGGTAAAAAATGTGTATTAATTTTGGCCAACCTATTTCCAAATTCAATTATGGTAAAAATTTTAATTCTTTCTCGTTTCGTTTCAGAAAAAAAAACACAATTTTTTCCTCGATATACACTTTAAATAGGCTGCTTTGATATAAAGATAAAAAATGATTTTTTTAAAGAACTTACTTGAAGAACTATTTAACGAAGTTTAATTTCAAATCACTGACAGCTGACAACAATCAAATATTTATTGTCAAGGTAACTGTCAGGTGGCCAACTATGCACGATTTGAAGATTTAATTTAGTTGTTTTTAGAAATTTCATTGCCATTAAATTTAGTTTTTTTAAAATTGTAAAGAGTTTTTTCTTTTTTTTTGTTATCCAATCCATACCTAAAATTATCTTATCGAATGAAAAATGTGCTCTTTTCAACTTTGTATTAAAAAATGGGTGTTAGGCAATGAAAAAAATCATACTTCCTATAGGAATCTCTAAATATGTCAATTCTATCTGAACAAAAAAACGTAAAAAGATATTATACTTTACGTGTTCCAGTGTTTTTTCAAAAGTTCTTACTAAATTTTTAACAATTTATTCACTACATTACAAATGCACTGTAAAAAAGAAAGATTATTGACTGTGTTTTCCTTAAAACACTTAAAATTGACAATTTAAGAAAGTTAAAACTTGCCCGGTTATCAGATAAATTAAAAAATAATATTTTATCAAAAACCATCAAGGAAATACAGTGTGTTCCCAAATTGGGCCTACATGTATTGGTAACTCGGGGAAACCCTTAGAGCTACAGGGTTTGGGTTTAAATTAGGAAAGTTTTTGACAATTTAATTGCAAAATTAAATCTGCTTTCAGATTTTATTTATCTTTTATGGTTTTTGAGATAATTAAGAAAAACCAAAATGGTGCATTTTTAACTTTTCCTGTAGCTCCAAACCACAATTTTACGGTTTAAGATTACTACATTATTAGAACACTTTTTTTGCAAACAATTTGCTGCAATTCTACGCTTGATCCTCCCGTTAATCTTCCTCTTCCAACAGTTGTCCCTGTTCCTCATAAAATGTCCGATATCATTTTTAAAGTCAAACAGATCAAGCGTTTTTCTTTCTTCTCTTAATACTAAAAAATCGTCTGGGCTGGTGGGAACTGTCCCCGATGGGTGCAAGCTAGCTTGCCATCTTTCTTAGATCTCTTATGACTCGGGCATTTTCCCAAGTTGGAAAAAATCTTACATGATAGACAATATGGATTCCGTCACAGTAGATCCACAGCTGATCTTCTTTCCTTTGTCTCACACAACTGGAACAAGTCCCTTGAGTTTCTTGGTGAATCCCAGATCGTTGCTCTTGACATATCCCAAAACTTTTGATCGGTCTGACATGATGAGCTTCTTAACAAACATCCTTCTTACGGTCTTCCACCCAAGTTTCCAGTTTCCTTTTAAACGACGTTATCAGTTGTGTAGATGGTCATTCCTCCAGCTCCTACCATTGCTGGGGTTCCACCAGCTGGGCCCCTGTCTTCTACACATTAACGATCTTCTCTCTTCCACAATCAATCCATTCATAGTTTTGCTGACGATAGTACCCTCCATTCTAGTATTCAATGTCTTAAGCCACCATGTAATTCTGACTTAGAAAACAAGCGCAGGTCAATGCAGATATCTCTTTTACCAGACCTCAAACTTATCTTGGATTGGGGCCAAAAATCCTGTTCAGTTTAATGCCTCGAAAACCAAATCATGTTCGCTGTCCAAAAAGTCTGCAAATGCTCATCTCTTACATATGAGCGGCCAAGTTCTGCAGAACAAGAGTCATTTAAACTTGTCACGTTACTTTTAAGAAGAATCTCAACTGGCACAAACACATTTCATCCATAGCCTGCAGCTTTAAAAGATCTTGGATTCCCCTTCCCAGCCAGGAAATATTTCTCTTTTTCCAATCTGTACACTCTGTACGTATCCCAAATCAGACCCTCTTTAGAATTTGTTCTCATTTCTGGGGAATGGCGTCCCTACAACACTTAGCATTCTGGACTCCATTCAAAGAAGAGCCGTTCTTCTTATTAAATGATCCAAAGCTCACAGAAAGGCTTCCTCTTCTTGCTCACCGTCGAGCTGTAGGGGATCTTCGCTCTTCATAGTATTTTCACGGATCCTGTCGGAATTCAGTATAATTCCTTCTCTGGCGACCCCCAAAGAGCAACATAGTGCAATTTTTATCACCCTTTTTAAAAGTTCGTTAGAAACCCCCGAACTTTCCGCTTTCTTCGTTCCTTCACCCCTAGAGTGTCAAGACTGTGGAACCTGCCCCCGCAGAATTTTTCCTTCTCCTCCCAATCTCCAAATATTTAAGTCCCATGTGAGCAAATTTCCTCTCACCACACTTAAGACACCCACGGTACGTTATTTTGGGCAACAGCTTCGTGGACTGTCCCAAAAAAAAAAAAGTAGGCAGAGTCAACTCCCTAAAATTTACTTTTCCTGTAATATATAAAAAGAGATAGTGTTGAACATTTTTTTTTTTAGAAATCTTACAAAATTTATTCTGCAAATGACCATTTTTTTTAGAGCTGATGGTTTACTATTGAGCTGGGAGCTTGGGATATGTCCGTTATAAACGAGACTTACAGAGTTACTATCCAGACAAATGTAGAGAGTGTAAAGTTTCATGAAGGATACAATGCAACCACTCACAAAAATGACATCGCCTTAATTCAATTCCCAAACAGCATTGAATTACTGATCAAATTCAGCCACCAAATTTACCCAACCCATAATATCCGATTGGGATATTTCCCATATTAGGGGATGGCAGTATCCATTTAGAGAATGGGATATTGTGGTAAGTCCCTCTAAAAGCAACAATATACGATACCACTGTGAAAAAAAACGTGTCATATATTAAACTCATTATTTTAAAGTTCTAATAGTAAAAAATATAAAGGGTGCCCCAAAAGTAATCACAGAGCAACATCAGATTCCAGATCAAAATAATTTAATTTACGTAAACTTGCCTTATTCCAAAATTGAAATAATAAAATAAGGGTTTTAAATTTTTAATTTTTTTTTCTTTTTTTTGTAATAATTTCTTAACTAAATAATACAGTAAAAAGGGGGGATTTGGGGTTCTTTGGGTAGAAATTAAATTTATATATGCTTTTGATGTTCTATAGGGGCGCCAGAACAAACTACCCCACTTTTTTTTAGATATATCTTTTTAAGTTAGTTATTGATGTTTTTAAAAAATAAGTTACAAAATTCCATTGCATTAAAATGTATTCCTCATTTAAGTCTCTGGGAGCAACTGTTTTCGATTTAAACGCACTTTTAAGGGCCCAGCAATTTTCCTTGGAAAATAAAATTCCCAATTGCAAACTTTCAAGTAATAGTTGTCAACCCGCTGAGCAAAAAATCTTTACGGGGACAAAAACCCCAAAACCCCTCTTAACCCCCCCCTCACCCTAAAGTCCCCAAATCCCCAGGGTCTTTGAGGGGGATTTTGGGGAGGGGGGGGGCTTTTGACCCGCTGTTAAAACTATACTTTTCAAAAAAAAAAATTGGCCGGTTCATTTTCCATAGAAAAAAGGGGGTCCTTAAAAAATTTTTTCGAAAAAAGTGGACCCTAGGACTTAAAAGAGGTATACATTTTTAATGCAGATAATTTTGGGAACTTATTTTTAATAAACAGGTCAATATACTAAGCTTAAAAAAAAATTATCTACAATAAGTGGGGTAGGGGACTGGGCCCTCTTAAAAGCAAGAACAATTTGAATTTTTTTCCTCAAACAACCCCCCCATCCTAATTTTTACCGCTATGTCAGTTGGTTAAAGAAATTAGAAAAAAACAAACAAAATTAAAAATTTGACACCTGTATCTTAGTTATTATCAACTTTGGGAAAAAAGTTAACGAAAGCATTATTTCGACCTAAAGAATCTGCTGTTGGTCTGTGTCCCATTACCCCTTAGGTTTGGGTTAAAATTTGTTTTTGGGAAGAAATACAAAATGTCGTCGCCCCGGAAGAAAGGTTAAAAAAAATTTTGGTTTCTATTTGAGAAAATGACCAAAAAATCTGAAATTTTAAGGGGTTTACTACATAACAGTAATTAATTATTCATCACATATGTTTTTTTCATTTAAAAAAAAAATGGTGGTCCTACTGTTAGATGTTACGATTTTTGTTTTTTTTTTTAAATTTTTAAAATTTTGCTAAAAAAACGAATTTTTTTGTGCTTTTTTACTTTACCTAAAAATAGATTAACACAAAAAAAGGTCTGTTATATCGTTTAATTTTTTTTTTGGTAATTGAGTTAATTGAAAATTCACAGAAATATGTACAACAACAAAGAGTCAATTTTCAAAAAATTTTATAAATATCAAATGTTGTCTTGAGTAGTCAAATTTTGTCTTAAGTAAAAATGTGATGCTTTTTCCAGGGGTGACTTCGCCCCGTCAGTAAATCGCATTGGAAAAAAAAAGAATATGGAATTTGTGGTATTTAACTTACTTTAAATTTTTTTACTGTATTCTCTATAATATTTATACTTTTTTTTGATATAATAAAAATTTCCCTTTATTGGACTTCCCGTCATTTTTTTTCGGAATGCCCATATTTCTGTACAATGCAAACAAAAACATATTTGTTTTTTTGACAGAAAAAGTTTCTAATTTTTAGCACCAACACTTAAGGGGGAGACGTAAAATTGTCAATAATTCCTTCTGCCAAGACAGTATCCTTCACATGTAATAAACAAAAACGTAATTTGCGCTGCGGAACTGTAGCTGTGCTATGGAGATAAAGGGTTTCAGCCTTACCAATTAAGGGCCAAATTTAGGGAATAGCCTATGGATCAAAAATACTCAAACCCGGGGAGAAGAGTGTCCGATTGTTCCCAATACATATATTTACATTCCCAAATATCTCGACTGGATTAAAGCCAACAGTGATTACCAAGACTAAGCTTTACATTTTACAACATGTAAAATAACACATATACAGGGTTATTCACGGTATACGACAAAACACAAATTTGTGCCCAAACAAAAAGATATTGAAAGAGTTTATTATTTGGGATGAATGTAGTCTTTTAAAAGGGGTCCATTTTAAAATTAGTTTCATGATATACAGAGTCCCCCAAAATTGCGAAACATCAAACTTATGTTATTTTAAACGGAACACCCTGTATATTTCAATTTTTTTTTCCACGACCTAAATAAAGGTAAGTTTGATAAGAGTTTTCTATACCTAAACCTTAAAGTTTTCAAAACTTTTTAATTTTGTGAAAATTAAAAAAAAAATTTAATGAAAAATTTTCGAAAAGTTTTTCCCTCTTTTTCACCACATTCATACTGGTTGTCAATTGATTATGATTTAAGTTCTATTTTAAAAATTTTAAAAAAAACATACAGGCCTTCAAAATTAAGATTAAAAATTTCGGATTTTCCCAGGCGATAATTTTTTTAATTTAAAGGAAACACTGTGTTTTAATATCACCAAAAAATGAAAAAATTTGGATTCCTTTTGAACTATTTAGGTTACCTAACTTTTACATTCTCAAAAAAAATGGCAATTTTGAAAATGAAAGATTCTTTACTTAGTTTGGTATTCAAATAGGCTAGGGAAGTTTGACAAGCTTGCTTGTATCCACTTGTATTACTAAAAAAGTGCTTTCTCATAAAATTTTGTTTATTAAATTGGAACTGGCTTGGCTTGTCGGCATCCCGCGTCTATGCAAAAAGGTTTCTAAAAAATTAAAAAATTTTTAAAAATTTTAATTAAAAAAAAGGTTGGGAAAAAAGTCCCAAAAAAACCCGTTATCGAAAATGAAGATACTGAATTTGAGTGATCGCTAAGTGGTGAAAATCCTCAAATGGACAAAACCAAATTGCTCAGAATAACAACATTAGCCAGGCAAGTGTTTCTGGGGTACTTAATAAGCATAATTACCATTCCTATAAGATTCAGCGTCATCAAGAACTTTCCCCCAAAATGATTTTTTAGAAGAGAAAAATTTTTTTGTTTATTGATAAATCAGGGAAATTTTTGCCACTTAATGCCGTAATGGGTCGTATGTAATTGGTTATTTTTTTTGATAAATTTAATTGGGGAATAACATTTCTTG
Organism: Listronotus oregonensis; assembly: GCA_019359885.1. Classification (NCBI taxonomy): domain Eukaryota; kingdom Metazoa; phylum Arthropoda; class Insecta; order Coleoptera; family Curculionidae; genus Listronotus; species Listronotus oregonensis. The sequence goes on from JAHBCN010019390.1 coordinate 12,821, forward strand.
GCCTTTTTTGAAAATGAGGTTCCCCCTTTTATTGGAAAAAATTTTCCCCCAGAAAGGAATTATGGGTTAAATTGGATGGGACCTAATTTTCAAAAATCTTTTTCATTTTGGAATGTTTTTTTTCAAACGGGAAAAGAAAATTTTTCTTAAAGAAAAGGGCCCCCCAGTTTTCAATTTTTTCCTTTTCGAATTTTTTTGGGGAGGAAATTTTTTTTTTGAGAAATTTGACATTAAAATGTTTTTTTAATTTTCACAAATATCAAAATATTTGAAAACTTCAAGGTTTGGGTATAGGAAACTCTTATTAAATTTTCCTTTATTTAGGTCGTAGAAGCCAAATTTGAAAAAATACAGGGTGTTTCTCATAAGTTTGATATGTTTGCAATTTTGGGACATGTATATTATGAAACTAATTTTAAATGTACAATATTCCCCCTGAATAACCCCATGTATGTATTTTTGGGGGGGTTTTTATTTTGGAATCCCAAAATTTTTACTCATTTTATGTAAACAACTTCCATTTTTTGTTTCTTCATATTTTTAAGCAGAAATTTACAAATTAAAAGGGGGAATTTTGTAAAAACTATAGAGCTGCATATAGTGTTTTTTTAATCGTATTCTTCTATCACACCATCAGACATCTAAACCGGCGCCTTAATTTTTTGGGCCGTTTTCTAACGCCCCAAGAAATTTGATGCCTTTTTAAAACGATCCCAAAAAAAAACAAAAAGGCCCCCATCAAACACCCCCAAATGACCGAACTTGAGACTGTGTGACTAAAAAGCTTTCGGTGATTTGTCTTTTTTATTTTGTTGAAACTAGAAGTTTTGTCCATAAAAAAAGATGAATTAATTTTATTTTAAGAGGCGACGGTTTTTTCTTATTTGATAATGAAAAAAATTTTTAAAACGCTTTGATTGGGTACTATATAAAGGTCGGGGGGGGAAAAAAAGTTTAATGTCGCAAAATAGGTAATTTTAGATAAAGCTTTTCTAATTTTTCCCAAACACGAACGTTCTAAAAAATTAAAATTTAAATGGCAGAAAGGGGTACATATTAAATTCAATAATTTTTTATTTTAAGACTAGTAGCAAATAAATTTTTTTTTTTATTTTTTTCTAAAAATTAGTGCAAATTACGTGTTTCTTTTCATAGGAGAAAGGATGAATTTCCCAGTTTGGTTAAAAAAGGTTTCCTTAAACAACACCTCTATGAATTTTAAAAAAAAATTTTTTTCAATTAAACTTATTTCTGTCATTTTTATTCGGTGACTGCTTTTTGTTTTCTTTGGCTGTTTTTTATTTTTTTTAGCAGCTTTTTTTTTTTTCTACGTCAGTGGAACGAAAATAAATCTTTTTACGGTAAATCGTAAAAAAAATAAACATCAGTTCTACGGGAAATCCGCGACGCCGGGGGGGGGAAACCATCGGCGGTAAAACTAAAACCTCAACATTGTTCCCACTTACGCTCGGCCAGGATTTTACCTCAAAGGGGTTTTTTGCTGTAAAGTATCCCATTTCCGGCTCTCCTAAATCAATTTTTTTCTGATTAATTTTTTTTTGCCAAAAAATGGATGTTTATCTTTTTTCCGCCGACTCGTTATATATTAGGGGGAAAACCCAAAGAGCTGTTAGGTTAACTGGAAAAGATCGATTTGGCATAAGCGTGGCATCATAAACGCACATTTTTAAGGTTCTGCCTAGCGATGAATGAGCCTCTGTACTTAAACAAAAAAAACCACCAAAACCCGGAAAAATGGTTACTACAGATACTATTTTGTCAAAAAGCGTCGCTGCCAAGTACCCTTTTAAATTTCATTTATTTAAGATATTATGATTAAATTTTTTAATTTGTTCTTAAAATTACATCAAATTAAACTCTACTATTGTATTTTAAACTGTGAATAATATTTGTTATATTTATTACTATAAAGTATTACACAGAAAAGTAATGATGTCAAAATACTATTTTGTTTTTGGACAGCTACTTATAAAGGCGCGACAACGTGAAAAAGTGCTTTTTTTGTAGAGGCGTATTTTCCCCCCCTTGGGGGGTTTTTTTGGGGCCCCCCCCAAAGATAGACATTCAATATGGCGTTTTATTTGAATGTTTCTTGTTGTTTTGGGTTTTTTTTGTGACTTTTAAATTTTAGTTTTGTGTAAGTACTTTTAATAAATTAAAATGGTAAGGCAGTGCTTAGTGTGAAAAGTGACGGATATGATTCCTGGATTATCATTTCACAGTAAGTTCACACTATGCTTGTACCATTCTATCGCCAATAATAAACACAAACATGTTGGGCGCAGCTCTCGATTGCGTTTATAAATGAAATGGTTTCTCAATCTATGCTGTTAGCTCATTGAGTGAAACTTTAGTAGATTGGTAGTGTGTATTAAATAATTTAATTCGGTATATATAAAATTACATAAATTTTTTTTTCTTATAAAGGCTTAAGTTCCTGTGTACATTTTTTGCGAACAACCCGTAAGACAAGAGATTATAGGTCCGGTAACTTAGGTAGTAAAAATTTCGGAACTGTCAAATTAAAAGTATTTAAATTTTTTGTTTTGAAAATATAACCCTACTTTTCTTATTATTTTTGTGATCAAAGTTTCAAATATCCTATAATTCGTCAAACATTTTAAAGATAATTAAATTCAATGATGGGATAGGAGGTTTAAAAAATTTTAAAAATTAAAAAAAAAAAAAAGAAAATAGGGGAAAAAAAAAAAACACTATTTACTTTTTTAAAAATAAACATATGAAGATGAAATATGAAAAGCTTTAAAAAACAAAAAATCCAAAATGTTTTAAAAACCCAAATCCCCCCAAACAGTTTTCAATTTGGGCCTTTTAAAAATTTTTTTCTGGGGGAAAACCCCAAAACGATCCCAAAATTTTGTTTTGGGGGACAAACAGGATCGTCCGATAATTACTCTCTGCTGGAAGCACTTTTTAAAAAAATGCGCATGAGCGTGATCGTTCCGGGGCGTTTTTGACGTGTTTTGGGAAAAAAACCCAAAATTTAACTGACAGTAAGATCAGGTGTGGTTTACGCAAAGGCGAGTAGGCTGAAGCCTAGGGCGGCAAATATTATGGGCGGCAAAAATTTTGGGCGGAAAAAATTTAAATTTTAAAAAAAAAA
>JAHBCN010019391.1:0-16106 GCA_019359885.1 Listronotus oregonensis
TATATATATATATATATATATATATATATATATATATATATATATATATATATATATATATATATATATATATATATATATATATATATCTACGACACCTCGTACCATACTAAATAGGGCTAAATATATTCAGCGTATTTATAATTCCCTTATCCCAAAATATTTCACACTCGACTGGGTCACGTCTTAGCCAAATCCGAATTAATTCCATGCCCTTGATTAATTAACATTTTGCCTATCAGTTTTCGCCTGGTTACCTTTTTATAACCCTTTTTCGATTGGACACGCTTGTTACCACCTTTATTTTTGCTTATAAAGGGCAATTTAATCCTAATTTCCAAAAATATAAAAGCAGGTGTCCGGAACATGGCGAAAAAATTGGTCCCAAATTTGCTATCTAGTAAATTCTTTATGTATTTATAACATACTGGGTGTCCGAAAAGTCTTAGTACGGGCTAATATCTCCGAAGTTAGTAAATATAGAGAAAGCAAATTTTGGCGAATGCATACGTAAAAAAATCTACTTCTTTACGCATTTACAAGTTTTTCACCCTTGCAGGTGAGGCACCAGGCGGTTGCACCCAAAAATCTTAAATGGAATCCTATGTCGGTATGTAGTTCTATTTTAGAGGCCTTTAAGAAACAAACATCGCTGCACAAACTAGAGGTCTCTACGATCACCCGTTCCCGATTAATAAGGGATTATTAATAAATACCAGTCTAGAAGAACAGTTTCAATTTTTATTTTATGAGATGTTCAATATGACTACCACTAACCTCTTGACTATAATAGAGTCTGTTTTGAAATTCTGCTCTTAAGTTTGTCAGAATTTGTGGTGTTATAGTGGCGCACACACCCGTGATTCGTTGTCGTAGTTCTTGCAAGTTTTCTGGAAAATACCCTGTCCTTTACATAACCCCAAAAGAAGAACTCAAGGTAAGCGAGGTCCGGGGATCTTGGTGGCCATTCAATAGGCCCTCTACGCCCAATCCAGCGACCATTAAATTCCTCACCTAGGTATTGTCTTACAGTTAAATGAAAATGTGGAGGTGCTCCATCCTGCTAAAAAATTGGATCGTAGTCAAAGCATCATTTTCAATAGTAGCTACAATTGCAGGTGTAATAGCTTCTTCTAAAAGTTGTAAGTATAATCGTCCGGTAAGATTTCCTTCAATACAAAAGGACCCTTACCTATTACCGAAAATTCCGCCCCATACGTTAAATTTCTCAGGATTTTGTGTATGGTTTTGTTGAATCCATCGAGGATTTTGATCACTCTAGTATCGATAATTGTGTCGATTAACTAAACCATTAAAAAGAAAGCTGGCTTCCACACTGAAACATATTCGATAGAGGTAGTTTGGTTGTGTGGCAATTAAATGTTCCATAGTTTCACAAAATTGCAGCCTTCGATCTGGGTCATCTTCACTAAGTTCTTGTACAAGATGAACTTTAAAGGGATTTTTTGTAAAATTTTATGCACTGTTGATTTGCCTATGACACCTACATCAGCAGCTATTTTGCACACTGATTGCTTTGGTTCAATGGCAATTGTATCCAAAGCTTGTATTTAAAGCTCCTCGGTTTTAACGGACGGGCGACCTGATCTTGGAGCGTCTTTAACGCCAAAAGTTGAAGTGAATTTTTGCACAACACTTCTCACGTAACTCGGAGAAACTGGTCTGTCTGGAAAAATATCATTAAACAATCTTGCTGCCTCATGATAATTTCGATTAGCTTGTCTATACAAATAAATAATTTTAACTTTGTCTTCATTTGCGCGAACCATATCGAAACGTATAAAATCACAAAATGTATTAATTGCCTTTTCAATGTTACTGTCAAACTAAAACTGCATAAATGGAGAGTGCTGGAGAGAGATAAAAGAATGTCGTAAAAAAATATTTACAAAACGTCACAATATATATTTTTTTTGTTATAGTTATTAAGGTATCAAGGGTATTATAAGGATAATAACGCTAGAGGTCGATGGTGTGTTTATATACGTTTACCGAAAGCGTTATTATCCTTAATACCCGTGGTGCCTTCAACGTTTAATGTCCGACTAAATATTCTTTATATGAGAAAAATTTAATGAATTTTGAATGTATTAGTTTAAACCATAAATACTAGCATTTACCTGAAAAAAATGGCGAAATGTAATTGTGGTAACCAAGGTTGTAATTATTTGTCAATAAAACAGCACATAAAAAATAGTTTTGCGATTGAGGCATAAAAATGTCTAAAGTAGTGAAATTACCCATCTGCCCCAAGATATTTTAGTGAAAGCTGCTAAAAGGACATGCGCTTGTACCAAAAAAGCTAGGTGGATTTACGAAAAGAATATTTCCATTTTGAGGCCTGGCTGACGGAACACTGCGTGGACCGTGTGGACGAAACCGTTTTGATGGCTTATTTCAAGATTTGTCAGAGTCATATTCTCCAAATTCCCTTTGGACAAAGTTTTTTAATGTTACGTAAAGAATTAATAGTTCATAAGAAGTTAAGAAGTAATGAAAAAGTTGATTTCTCGGCAACAGTTCCTAAAGCAACTTGGGAGAAATTATCAGCCTAAAAAGTCGAAGGTTCTGACTCGCGAACAAGTTATAACTTTTTTTTAAAGGAGCGCCGACTGAAAAATATTGGCAGATAAAGTTGCATTAGTGATAGGTGTATTGGAGCTTGTAGAAGAGACGAGCTTGATAAAATGAAGTTTTCCGATGTGCGTGATATGGGTCAGCATATATTTATTGACATTCCACAAAGTAAAAATGGGCAAGCAAGGAGCTTTTTGGTTATTGATGACAGTGAAATGTGCGCAACAAAGTTAATTCGGGACTATGTGTCTTTGCGACCTAAAAGTGCACCTATTGATAGTTTTTTTTTGTGCTATCGTGATGAACGATGTACTGTGCAGCCTATAGGTAAAAATACATTTGGAAATACACCCTTCGGTTTACCTGATGCTAAGGCGTACATAGGTCATTGTTTAAGACGTACAGAGGCAAAAATTCATTCTGATGCAGGAGGTAGTTCCGAGAGCTTAATGAGGTTAGGAGGCTGGAAGAGTTCTTCGGTAGCACGAGGGTACGTGGATGATAGTGAAAGCTCCAAATTGGCCAATGCTTCCCTTGTAGTTGGGAAAAGTATTACTTTAAGTAACACAGCAACTGCGGTGGGGTATGGAAATGTGGAATTTTCCGGTCAGTTTGAAAATTGTACGTTTTACTTTAAAAAATAATTTTTATTATGATAAGTATATTGTGTAAGTATGTTTGTATTTTCGTAATAAATGCTTAAATGAAGATAATTGATTGTTTATTTATTGGTAAATTTGTAGGCCCTAGGGCGTTAATTTTTTTAATAACGCCCTAGGGTACTATTTCGTATTTAACTGACTGACATAATATTAATATTTGTTAAATAATATACCAGTCGGACATTAATAAATTTAAATCGTTTTATTTTATGCTAGTTACTTTACATACCTCTAGTTTGTGCAGCAATATTTGTTTTTTAAAGGCCTTTAAATGAGCTATTCAATGAGCTACTCAAGGAACCAAGAGGAGTTCTATCCTGTTGTTTCTGGCGGCAAGTTTTTAGGGATATTAAACACTTTATAGAGATTACCCTGATAGATACCAACAAAGTACCAATTGAAAAAAAAAACAAGGTCTTCAAAGATCAAGGTTTTTTTTTGTAAATACTTTACTCGCTATTGTCTTTAATATTTGCATGAAAAAAGGAGGTTATATGGTACAATGCCGCCTTGTTCGAATACCCTCACTTGCAGTTTTTTTTTCGCCGAAGACGGAAGCGACATAAAAAACGTCTACTGCAGCTATTTTACATAACTGTATTCCTTTGTTTGTGGGCAGACATGCAAAATCGTACGCCAAAACTTATTTAAAAATAAATCAAGCGAGCGCTGGTTTCTCGTTGCATAATTTTTGAACTATTCCAGTGGCGTAACTTTACTGGTGTACAAGGTATAACGGTTATAGTTTACTATCTTAAGCGTAGTTCATATACTTGCGAAATGCGATTTGCGAAACTTGTTCTGATTGGTCGATTTCAAATGTGTCAATTGTAGGAGGTCTTAATCTTAAGTTTTTTGCGATTCGCAATATTTAAAATCTGGGGGCGGGAAAATGGACGGATTCTTATTGGTCGACTTAAAATATGTCAGTCGTCCTAGAGGTTAATGTCACTTTTTTTGCGTTTCGTAATATTTGAAATGTGAGAAGCGGGAAAATTGACTTTGATTTAAGATTTTGCGAATTCCGCAAAAATTGAAGACTACGAGCATGCGTATTGATATAGATACTCGTTTGATTTTGGCGTTGCTCAAAGATTAAGTTACTACGGTTCAATTCCGGGGGCCATGTAATATTTATATATATATATATATATATATATATATATATATATATATATATATATATATATATATATATATATATATATATATATATATATATATATATATATATATATATATATATATATATATATATATATTATGGCCGCATCAAAACACCGCTTCTTATGAGATTAGTGAAGTTAAGTGATGCCACCCCCGAGCACGGTTGGTTGTGGTTCGAAACTCACGTCAAACGAAAAAACTCACGAAAAAATTACACAGATGTTAATAAGGGTAGTTCAAAGGTATCAGTTATATTTGCATAAGGTCCGTGGTGGCTTTACCTCGCGTTGTCTAAAAGGTGCTGTAAAATGCAAATTCTGTGTTTATCTTGGGCAGCATTGACTGAACGGGGAATAAAGCGGGGATCGATGTATGCTTTAAAAATTCTAAAATAAAGAAAACTAGGGTGTTTTTTTTCGTAAAATCCTAATCTTAAAGGATTAAAGCGATCCTTTATTTCATGACAACCTGTCATTCTCTTCAATGTTTTAATAGCACATTATGCAGTTGTGATTTCAAATAAAAATGAAATAAAAAGTTTAAAGTTTCCAGCATATTCCTACCGATTCAGCATCCCAGTTAGGCAGTGCCAAAAAGCGTGCAAGAGAGAAAGATTAATCAAAATATAGAATTTCTCTCTCGCTTCAACGTGCTAATTGGTCGAGGAGGACCGGCTGACGAATCAGCACGACGAGTGGGATATATACCCTTCCCACCGACCAATAAGCACGGGGAAGCGAGAGAGAAAGGTTATACTATAATTCTTCTGTCGCTCTCGCTTGCTGTCGAGTAGCAAGGCTGCCTCTATAAGTACATGCTCAAAGGTTAAAATAAGTTTGTGATCTTTAATATAATTTCTTATTTTTATTTTGTTATTTGCCTGTATAAATAATTATCACTAAAATGTTTATGCCACCAAATGTATAAAAGCAGCTATAAACCTCTATATTTAAAATTTGCTTTTAAATCAAATAAATCAAATGTACGTGTAAGGTTAAAATTGGTATATTTTAAAATTTGAAAGCAAATAATATAGTTTCCATCTTTAATTATTTTTAAGTATTAAAAAAATGTATTTAATTTCAGATTGCTTAGTTTAAATTATTACTAACATTAACAAACAAAAGGTGCAAGACCAAGACCAAGACTAGCCCTCTTGGTCTTGGTCTTGCTTTGCTCATCACTAATAAACCCTATTATTCAAGTGCCTAAAAGGAAAACTAGGTCGATGAGTATAAAAATCGTCCAAAATAAACAAATAATTACACTTTTTCAACGTGCCATTAATTTTATTATCAAAGTACATGCTAATCATGTTAACAGTCCTTTTGTTTACGGCAACGCATTTAAATAATTGCGAAAATTAACCGCGCATGCATGATTTTCGTGCAATATGAATATTAAAATCTTAAATAGAAAATTTCCGTGTTTTAAAAAGTTAACACAATGATTAAATTCTGTCGCTGTGTATAGCTATACACAGATGTACTGGATATCAGTTCACACTACTCATTAGTCTCTTGTTTTGATTAGAGGTTATGTGATAATCATAAGGACAAATTCTGTCTTGGTGTATACAAAAAAAAATTCCTTACTATTATCCTATCTACTACCCTCTCCGGTAAAACTTGATACCAGCTTTGCTGAATGTTAGTAAGGAATCAATAGATAAATTTAATATCTTACCGATGACCAATGCAATTTGTTCTTTAAGCGTCTTTTTTTTATCTTGTATTCACTGTGCACTCGGTACAGCTCTACTGACGGGACTAGTAAGACGGGCGAATCGCGTCTAGGGAGAGAGTCATAGTAAATAACATAGAGAATAGGATGTTTTCTTAAACGTCAGTCGTCATTAAATGATGTCATTGCAGTGGTTTTGTCGGGGTAGGCCAGACTGTATGTAAATCCCAAGTCGGGATCCGCTACGCCCCCAGATTAGGGTCCCGAGTCCCGACTTAGCTGTAAGACATCAAAATTTTAATATTAATTTTGATGTTGAACTAGCCACCTCCAATAGAACTAATGAAAATATCAATTGTAATAAACCAATGATATTCCGCCTTATCAAATCGAAGGGATTGCTGAATTGTCTCGAGCATCTGATGTGAAAATTTTAGCTATAAACCAAGATTAACATGTAATTAAGCTTGGTGATGACTATTTTATTGTGAACACTAAAAAAACTTTAAATTTTGTTAATAGGAATAACCCAAAACTTGTTATTATAAGTAATAAGATTAAAGCCAAACAGAACCAAATGAAGTATTGAAAAATGTGAATATTATTGAAAATATATCTAATTTTGTGAATATAGCGTCGATTAAAATGCCTGATATTATTAAAAAAAGGTAGACCAAAAGGTTCTGATCTTACTGCAATCGGTATAAAGCAAAAAAGAAAAAATAAAGTTATGGCTTTTTCTAACTTAGGTATAAAAAGAAAACAAGAGAACAAGTTGGATTTTAAGAGAAGAGGAGGCAGCATATTATGCGATTCAAACTGGTGAAAAGGTTTAGGATTGTCATATAAAAATTAATCCAGAGAAAGTGTCAGACGTCGTTTTGACCAGAAGTTGAAAAAAAAACGCGTGATCAGCGCCCCAATGCAAAAAATAATCAAAATCGGCGTCATGTCCAATAAGTTAAATTTTACCCTTGTTTTAATGCTATACCTTTAAAACAGCTAAAAATATACCAAGGCGAGTTGATGCATAAGACTTCACACGTGTTTATAGAAAAGTAATACCATTTTTGGAAAAATAAAACCACAAAACCTAATAGCGCTATTATTCTCCAAAGGACAAAACGTACTGACCAACCAATTAGTTATACAAATAATTAATTTTAAACGGGCTCTTAGATATTAGATCATTATTCAAATGCTAGATCTTACCAGAACATTTAAATAACATTTATGGTGAAAATGTCTATAAATTACATTTTCATCGGTTTACTAAGCGAGCAGTCCGATTTGCTAATTACGTTTTTCATAACGAAACATAATTTTTCGTAATATATTTTTCGTGCTCTAAAAATCCACCTTATCTGCTGAACGCGTGCATTGCAGGGGTTATTAAAGAAATTAATTCGAGTCTAATTAAAGCAGAGCAATTTGGCTAATTGTACGTACTGTACGTTCTAATTGGCGGATCTAACCTATTAATATTAGCGACTTTTAGCAAATCTTTAATTTTTTTTTGTTTATTGAATCTAGTTTATCTGCATATTGAGTTAACAATAAACAACTCGATTGATAGAACCGCAAACTTACACACTCACACAAGTGGAATTATTATCCAAAAACTAAAACGCAAAATACATTATTATAAATAAAAATGCAGGTACTAAAAATTCAAAAAAACAGTGAAATTTCTAAAATGAGTATTCACGTACGACCACGAGATACAAGTTGTGCAACTTCATCAAGTGGCATATCTTTATCGATATCATCCACACCTTGAATATTGTATTCAACATAAATTAGGGTTGCCGCGAGACACGAGATACGAGACGTCTCGTCTCGTCTCGTCTCGAAGCCATTTTGTTTCGACTCGAGAGCATTTTGCCTCGAATTTCGAGACGAGACGAGATAAAATCCTTCGAGACAAGGTCGAGACGAGACGAACGGAACATCTCGAAAAATTTTAATGCCAAAAACTAACAATAACAGTTCTTAAAATTATACGGGGTTGTTTAAGATTTAGTGTTACAAACTTCGACAGCAGTTGGATCTTGCAAAAAATAAGTTTCTATAAACATAGGTCAGAAATCCCTCATTTCAAAAATACAGGCTGTTAAAAAGCTAAATTAATTGCTTTAAATTAAATTGCCCTGTGTTTTTTTAATTTTTTTTTTTGAATATTTCACTCATACATATTTTCCCATTTAAAGGGAAATGGTATTATCGAAAAATTACAGGGAAATTCCACGTCGTCTAGGCCGTGATTTTCCACTTCTGTCAAATTGACAATACGAAATTTTTAATAATAATGACGGTTTGTTAAATTAATATTTAATTTTAAGTTAATAAACTTTATCTACGTTTTTGATTCGTGAAATATTCCCTAAATATCGCTCGTGCTTTAAAATTAACCAGATATTTTTCCCCATGTGTGTATTCTTTAAAAATTTCACTCGTCCCTCAGACTTGTGAAATTATAAAAAAACACGCTATCGTAAAAAATGTTCGGTAATTTTAAATATTAATTTTTACCCCAGATAAAACAAAAAATACAACTATTTTGTCTAATGATTTTTTTTAAATTTTGCTTTGCTTTCAAGAAAAAAAAAAACCGATTCTTTTTTATACTCTTTTGAAAAGTAAAAGTTTTTTTAAATTTTTCTCTCAAAAAAACTTAAATAAAAAATTGTATTTTAAGTTGTTTTATCAAAATAATTTTTTTAAAAAATTATGTACAATAAAAGCTTCTTTTTAACTTTAGGACCCTGCGTATTTCCAATTTTCGAAACGTGCATATCCGAACTTATGTTTATAGAGACTTTTTGCAAGATCCAACTGTTGTTAAAGATTTTAAAACTATTGCTCAAACACCCTGTATAATTATAAGAAAAATTTCTAGAAAACATTTTACCTGTGTTTTGTAATAGAGTTTATGACTTATGTTTCATTATTTTTAGATTTTTTTTTCTATTTTGTGGAGATTTATTAGATTATTATATGTTCTATATTTTTATTTTAAATAAAAAAACAAATTATTAGCTTCATTATTTTATTTTTAATTGCATATTGTGGGTGTCCATAAAGTCTGAAATCACCAATTTTTCGAGACAACTACACAATTTTAAGAAAAGCTCAATCACGTCAACTTTTCTTTACAAGGCGTGTTATAAAAAAAATATAAGCATTTATACAGGTCAAATTCCGGCCTGACGAATGCAGTGTGTATATTACATAAAAGGTTTCAGTGTATATTCCGCCCTATCGTAACTTCGTTATCGTTTCACATAAAGGAATGAAATTTACAGAAAAACGTTACGGCGCATTACATGGGGGGAGGAGGAGGGGTAAAAAATCTCCAAAAAGGCAACCGCTCTATAGATCTTTAAATAGTAAAAAACATGCAAGAACTATTGCCGCATCCCGAATAAAACGGTGTGTCGGCAAAGTATATAGGCGGCGCGGCGGCACTTTTTGATGCCTATGCAGAGGGTTGTTTTTGAATGTTTTCTGTTACTTTTTGCCCTATTATGTTTTAAAAAGTTTTAATTTAAACTGAAAACAATGCATCCTCCAAAATAAAATATTCCCGCAGCAGATTTTGCAATTAGTTTGTAGGTATATAGTGTACAGGGTGAGTCAACGATGGCGGGGAGTAAGTAATTTAATGCCTTGAATATAAAGATGTGTAAATAATGTGCTTATGTAAGTATTAGGTATATGGTTAAATAGTATGGTTAAATTTTAACGATATTTTGAATTAGACAGGGCACGTTCATAAAGTGTTAGGGTGCTACAAAATTATTTTTAAAATTTAAATAGAATACCTATACCTACTCATATTTTTACAGTTTTGGATTATATTTATTTAATTCTAGAAATTCCTATACCTACTTTACATTCTATACCCAGAAAGTTACGTATGTATAGAATATTGCCATTTAGGATGGTTTGGGTATACTTAATTATTATGGAAAAAGTTAAAAATTGGTAAAAAAAAATGAGAATGAACATTTTAGAATTAAACATTGGAATTAATAATGTTTATAAAATATGTGTGGGTTTTCATTTTAAACAATATTCTTGTGCCCTTTGCGAACCCTAAAAATTAGTTTAAAAATGTAAGTGAAAAATTTTTGATCGTGGATTACCTCTAAACTAGTAAAACAGTAAACTAAGATTGTTATTGTAACCTTTTGGACCGGCTGTGTTTAAAAATCCATAAAAAAGATTTAGTTTAAAAAAGAAAAACATTACTTTTTATCAGGATAACCCACCCTCACATATAGCTCAACAAACCATAGCGAACATAATTGAATTTAAAGTACGAATGCATCTACCCAATGGCCAGATTTAACTCCCTCTGAGTTCTGGCTGTTTCCACATCTCAAAAACTCATGCGTAGGAAAACCGTATCTAGACAGTGTTCCGGATTCTCTCGTCAAGGATAAAATCCTTAAATTAGATTAGATTACTGGAAGACTATTGAATTGTCCAGGAAGATTATTGAATAATAAAGTTATATATTAAATAATAAAATGTATTTTAAACGACAAACTGGTGGTTTTTAATCTAACGACAAAATTTATTAAACAACCAATTAATACACATGTGTAAAAATATTTGAATCGTATATATTTTATGTAAATGTGACTTTTAAGGAAGTAAAATTGCACTTTTACGCCCTAGAGAAAAAAAGTAACAAGAACGCCCATAAACATTTGTAAATTTATAAAACAACAATAAAATTAAATAATAAAAGACATTGTTGGTAAAATAACAATTTATTTATTTAAAGTTATGTTACTGCCGATTCTTTTTGATGTATATTATCAATCTTTTTGTTGGTAACATTGGAATGGCCAAAAAAGTTTTATAATTTTTTCGCTATTTGAATTTTATTTTGCACGGACCCTTTAATATAACTTTCGGCCACAGTCGAGGAGCGCCAACATCCATGGCGCTTCACAGTCAATAAATCGCCTCCAGCGTCAGCTATCTCATAAAATCACCGTATGGCTTTTCATAAATTAGTCTTTACCTTTCTGGCAACTAATGTAGGCAGATTATCTTTGCAGCGTCTTCTATTTTGAATTAATTCGGCTCATAATTCAAATTTGAAAACCACTTTTTTGACAACTTTGTAGACTCCACATGAAATTATTTCTTGGGTTACTTAAAGTTGTTTAATCTATTTGACTTATGCTTGACATTATTCTCAGCAAAAAAATCCGATAGACCAAAATAAATAAAGAAAAAATAACTACAGAAAATTAGTCATTAATTTTAGTCGTACAAAAAATATTGTTTGCACATCCGGCGTAAACCACTTTTAAGCCCTCAACTGATTTCACCAGCACACACAAGCGAAATTCGGGGAAAACCCGGCCATAAATCGGAAATACCAACTTCGCAATTAAGGCCTATTCTGAGTATAATTTCATTATCTAGTTAGTTATAATAAACAATCCCCCCTTTTATTTTTAGTCTTGTCACTTGCAGAAATATTTTAGTTGAAAGCTGATGTTCGTGGAGACTATTTCATTGTGATTCAAAAGCGCCTGTGAAAATTAGTAATTTATATTCATTTTTTTCGGCAAAGTGTGGGGTGAAAATTTTGTAAAGTAACTATGGAGCCTATTGCTGGTGGTAAGTAGAATATTAAAAATAATTTTTTATTTAAAATATTTCTTTACGTTTTTTTATACTGGTGTTCTGAAAAGTTAACAATTAATTTTTTTTAATTTCAATTTTTCACTTTTGCTAAAAAAAAAGTATGATTTCCCGTAATTTCCGGCATTTCAATTACTTTAAATTATTGTTTAAGTCCTTTGTAAGATCCATCTTAAGTTGCTGCGATAATTTGCGAACTTGACGAAAAATATTTTTAAAGATTTATGGTCTGGGTCCAAATTCGTATAAAATGTAGGTCCCAAACGCAACAAATAATTTTTCCCTACTAATTTAAAGAAGAAATAAATTTTTTATAAAATAAAACATTATTTTATAGAAAATTAAATAAAAATAAAAAAATTTGCCATATGGGTTTAAAATTCAATATGGCGACCAATTTTAAATGGCGAAATCTTATAAAATATATTGTTTTAATTACATTGAACTAAGAATTAAAGAAACAGTTTTAACAATCATTCATGTAGTTTCAAAATATAAATTATAATCCAAACAGCTATTGATAATGTTAGTTTTTAAAATTAACATTCAATTCTTCAAGCTACGGTCCCCAATTTTTTGGAAAATTTTTCTAATGTAATTTGAAGTACCATTGATTGCAAAGTATAATCTGTACAAATATTATAAAGAGGAAAGGTTTGATTATTTGTTTGAATTGAATAGGCTCCGAAACTACTGGATCGATTTAAAAAATTTTTTCCATTAGAATCCTAATTATCCCCGATGAACATAGGTTTGCTAGTAATAAAATAATTAACAAAATTACAACTTATTTTTCAGGGTCTGCAACAAAATCTGCTTTGTTTAAAAAAGCCAACTTGTCAATTGGTTAAGAATTTGTCAGTCAAGGGAAAGAATGGAGCAGTGTCTTATTTGGCAGAAAAAGTGACCTCTCCTGGATTTGAAGGGTTGTAAGAAGAGTCTTAAAAAAGTCTTATATAAATTCATCGAGAAATATGACACAAAATGGTCAACAGCATCAAGAAATAAAACTGCATTTAAAATAAAAATCGAGATTGGTTAAATATTGAGTTGGATTTTCTTCTCAATGAATGAAGCTCAACCAGCCGAAATGCAGGATACAACTTCATCAGTAGAGGGGGGGCCATTCACTGGATTTTTAGATTTGGTGAACGATCAAAAGAAGAAGAACTGAACCGTTGCGAGCAGATCGAAGCCCGGAAGAACCAACATTTGCTGCTCAAATGAAGTTTGGGGTTTTCTCTCTGTTGTGTCTCAATCCCAAATTCAATTTTGAGCCGAAATAAAACTCTTATTTTTGAATTTTTTTAAAAATCCAACTTTTCTTAAATTCTTAAAATAATAACAGTCTAATAATAGTAACATTTTTCATAGAGTTTTATTTTTTTAAGGAAATAGGTACTTACAAGCGCTTTTTGTAATGCAATAAATAAACCCAAGGGGAGGGGGGGGGCTTTAAAAAATGTTTAAATGAACGTGCTATCTTATTTTTAACATTTTCTTACGATTAAACATGTTTGTGATTCATATCAGCACTACTACTATTTATGGCCGGCTTTTCCCCGATTTTCGCCTGTGTGCAGCGGGCGTAAAAGTGTTATTTTACACCCTTGGTATAAAAATAACTATTATGTCTCTTTGAACCACTTTTATCAGTAGTTTATAATTTTCCGTGAAATCCTTAATTAAAAATTTGATTTTAACTTAATTTTCATTCTACCACTCCCAGATGTCTTCCAATTAGTGACTAAACGTCGTTTAAAACTACCTTAATAAAAGTTAATTAGTCCTTAATTTCCTCGTTAGTTTGTCGACATAATTTTAGTTGGATTTGTAAAAACGGAGCTAGAAAGCTATCTGGACATTATTTTATAAACTAGCAAAGATAAATTGGAGAACTTTTTTTAAATACAGTGCGTCAAGCCAAATTCCGGCCTGACCAATGCAGTGTGTATATTACACAAAAGGTTTCAGTGTATATTCCGCCCTATCATAACTTCGTTATTTTTCCACATTAAGGAAATAAATTTAGAGATAAACGTTACGGCGCGTTACATGGGAGGAGGAGGATGGGTCAAAAATCTCCAAAAATCGCGTTACGTAATACTTGAACACTCTCAAACGTTTTTGCTCCATATTCTTATTTTCTAGAGCATTTAAGAAAATTAAATGCTTATAAATATTTAGAAAGTTGGAAAAATTGAGTATATTTAGAATTTCTTATAAAAAGATCAAAATTATTATGGTCAAATGCCTCTTACAATAAATTCGTACGTAGGTCACACCGAAAAATTCTGCAAACTAAAGCCGCGTTTACACCAAAATCTTCCACAAGTTGCGGCAATTTGTTGCTTCTTCTACAAAATACAGCACATTTTTTTGTCTTCCACTTATGGAGAGACAAATCTTCCACTAAATTTTGGTTTTCTGCGAAGTGTCGGTAAAGATCAAAAAAAGTTGACAACTTAAAGATTTTGCGCGCTTTGCGCAAGCAACTTGTAGAAAAAGAAAACTAGTGGAGAACTACTGTCTAAACCTTTCGCGCCAATTCTTTGGCAACAAGTTTTCCACTTGTTTCTCTAAATTTAAGAAGAACAAATTTTGTTTTTTTACAAGAAATCTTCCACTTGTTGCTCTAATTTGAGAATAGCAACTTTAAGTTAACAACTTTTAGTTTTATACAAACAATCTTTTGTTAACTTTTAGTTGTCAACTTTGGTGTAAACACGCCACACGCCTTAATATTCTCAAGGAACCTATGACACGAAGTAGGCTGAAAACAAAATATACATTCTCTTAAGTCTTGACATAAGCAATTGCAAGTCGACACCTGTCATAGTTAATTTTTCGTGAATTTTTGGAATTTGTCTGTTAGTGTTAAAATGTAACATACACGCAAAAATTTTCGTGCTATGATTTATTATGATTTTAAAAGTGGTCTGTGCCCAAAAAAGTGCCTGAAAGACTTCGGGCTGCTTTTGGTGAAAAAAACCCCAAGATCATAGGCGTGCGCAGGGCAAAGCTGGTGTGGGTGCCGAGATAATAATAATAATAATAATGCGCAGACACCATCAATCTTACCAGGAGAAGCTGTAAGCCTGGTTGGAGAAGCCTCTTCATGGACGTCACCCCAATAAAGGTAAACCGGAAAATATCGACAAGTTCGCCCGAACTACTGGCTGACGTCGGGAAGATGTTCCCAGAGACTGAAGGGCTTCTTATTGGCTATACAGGATCAGGTTGTTCCGACGAAAAAAGTATCTGAAGCATATTGTTAGAAAACCCGTCTATAGAGAACGTCGATGCAGATATGGATGTCAAAAAATCGGAGACAATCCAGCATATAACGGGGTTTTCCAAGCACGGCCCTCAGGTACAAGGAAAGACCGATTTGAGCCAAGATACTTCAAACAATTGGAAGAAGCTAAAGCTTTAACAGAATAAAAAATTGCCTTACTATAAGTATACTCGGGAAACCTATTCTCGAAAACAATTAATTTAAATTGTACTGGGACAGAACTGTCCCACAGACCAAACTGTTGCTTACAATAGACCAGATTTTTGTATTGGTGGATAAAGGTTGGGAGGAAAACAACACTGATCTATGTCCTTTTTCCTGAACAACAACAACCTACGGGAGAAATACAATGAAAAGATTGCCAAATACAAAACCTAGAAACACAAATAAAAAGACAGTGGGGAATGAATAACGTCAAACGATCCTCATAATTTTATCAACAACTGGCATTATACATTTACAAAACATCAAGGGACCTCGGTGATCATCTGTATAAGGCTATGCAAAAGGCAGTGCTACTTGACCGCTCGGACTGTCCGGAAATTTGTGGGGGAATACAACCCCGAACCTAAAAAATAAAGCCCTAAAACATGGAAAGGGTGCCTACAGAGCTCAATCCTTTTTTTTATCTGGGGAAATATCTGGGATGAGTGAATGTTCCCCAGAAAAAAGTGCAAAAAAAGGGGGGGGAAATCATAATAATAATAATAATAATAATAATAATAATAATTCGGGGGCCCCCCCCCCTAGGGGCTACATGGGGGCGAATGCATGCCCCCTGGTGTGCTAAACACCCTGAATTCAGTCATTTTCTGAACAGCGTTTGAGAGACTATGTAGCTTATCCCCTTAACCCTCTGGTTATGTTAGAACTCCCCAAAAAACGGGGGGCCCAAATTTCCCGGAACCTTCCCCGGGAAACCCGAACAAAAGGCCAGCCTGCGGAGGGGGATGATAAACGAGATCGCTCCCCCGGGGAAGCCGATAATGAATTAACAGAAAGACTTGTAAACATCAATATCAACACCT
>JAHBCN010019392.1:0-16007 GCA_019359885.1 Listronotus oregonensis
CTACGCTACCGGACAGACGGGATAAAGGGAACAATTATGAACAATACCAATAAAAGGCGAATCTAAAGGAACCATTAGCCTGTACACTGACGGCTCAAAGACCAAGGTTTGCACAGGCTGTGGCATTTACTCACCAACCATAAACCTGAAAATCGGATGGATAATGGGCGCCGAACCCAGCGTGCTTCAATCCGAACTGACAGCCATAACCATAGCGGCTGACGAAATCAACATCGCCAACCATATGATCTGTATTTATAAAGATATATAGAATAGACCACGCATTACTTCAGGAGTTGTACTAGAATGTCATCAAGCCCTGACTAACATCTCTCTAAATAATGTGGTCAACCTAGCCTGGATCAAGGGACATGACATATCTAAAGGTAATCACACCGCTGACTCACTGGCCAGGGCGGCTGCTGGACGGAAACTAGTAGGTCCCGTCCCCACCACTGGATTGACAGCGTATAACCTACCTTTGGCTAATAGTTATAATGAGATTGTCCAAATTAAATGATGTTATACTAGCCATGGACAAAATGCCTTACGGTCTAGCTCTCTGTTAGTCGTGGCAATAGGTCGTGGGTTTGTTATTAAATATTCCTTACTACTCCCGCATCAGTGCCAGAACAAATACTAAGTTGTTAATTTGAAAATCCCTTCTGTGGTAATTTGTCACAAATTAAGAAATTGAAATTTGGGCGCCATCTACAGATATAAAAAACAGTAATGACAAATTACCAGAAGGTGACCCCTATAGACAGGCCGAAATGAAAAACCCGTGCCCAACATAAAATAAAAACACACTATTTAAAAATCTACGGTATTCTTTAATAGAAAAAAATAGCTTAAAATGAAAGTTAATAAGGCTCACTTACAAAAGTTAACAAAGATCTTAAGCGCAAGTTTGCAAACCTTTACAACCGCTACTTACAATCAAGCTATATAATTAAGGGTTAAAATATTAAAACAAAAAAGTAATTGAGCATAGGTGGAAATAGTTACAAGAAATTTAAAATTATATGTCACTTAATCCTAGATTTTTAAAAAAGGGTACTGCTTAATAAAAACGCTTTTAAAAAAAATAAGGTGTGCAACTTATCTGCGTGCTCCTCTACGTGGACTGAGTCAGGTCTCAAATATTAACTTCTAAACACACTGTCTGATGTTAGATTTCTTGTGCAGCTACGGACTGGTCGTTAGCAGCTAAAGGAGCTTACAAACCGACTCAATCAAGGAGTACTCTGGTTGTCTTGCAACAGGCTTAAAAGGGCTCACGTGTTCGTCACGGTGCCTCAAGGAAATCTTTCCTCCAAACTGGGTAAAGAAAGAAAGAACGTAAAGTGAAAATAAAACGGGATACGTCAAGGAAATGAAAATGAAACCGGCCTTATCTGAAACAAATATTAAATTACTAAACAGTGAAAACAAAACGTGTCTTTTCAGGTTAGGTTTTTGACACTTTAGGAAAAGAACGAATTTATGCAAAATATTAATGAAAAGCTTAAATATGGAGGAAAACATACCTTTATAGGCTCAAGATGGAAGAAAATTAATGGTTTTCACAAAGATATCCTAAGGAGTTTTTTCCAAAACCAAAAAATTGCCTTTCGACAGCTGGGCCGGTTAGACAGAAGTGATTTTGAAAAGGTCAATCTCTCGATGTCAAACGAAAAGTGACATTTGTCTACTACAGAGGGTTTCACAATGTCGATCTGCAGTCTTCCAGAAATCGGACCGCTTACAAACCAAGGATTTAAAAGTTACGTGAAATACCACTGCTTTCATCAATACTCAATGGCACGAATAGATTTGCATACCAGGAAATTACACCAATAAAAGAAATAACAACCATAAAGATTTACACTAACAAACAATGGCACAAGAGCCTCTAGGTATTGTATACTGAAGATTTTCCCATAAATGCTTTTCAGGCTGCCGCGACCTGTTCAAACTTAAGTTTCAGCGTTTAATTCACGAGACGGCGCGCGGGTAAATTAACAAAATATGGCGAATGCGCTAGAAATTAATATTCGCTTTAGTAATTGAGATATATCCCCAAAAAACAACTGTTCAAGCCTAAATGCTACTTGCACTGTTACAAGCGAATAAAGACATCATTAAAGAATACGTCCATCGACTGTTTAAAGAAAAATAGGATGATAGTACGAACTGCAACTTGGCAAAAATAATGCTGAGCTATCCAGACAAGTCAAAAAAAAAAGCCTTATGATGTCCAGAAGGAACCTCCGAACAATAACGGGCGTTCTAACTATACACTGCGGACTACGAGGACACCTATTAAAAACGGGTCTAACGGACACAGAATTATGCAGAGGCTGTGAACAAGAAAATGAGACCGTGGAACATATTCTTTGCCATTGTCCCGCCCTCACATTTGAACGGAACTCTATGCTGGGCACCAACTGGCCATTACTAGCCAAAATTAGGGAGATTCTACATAAAGACGTCGTCAACTTAAATCAATAGGTTGGACGATGCAGTAAATCTTCCGCCTACAAGAGAAAGCACAAAAGACCCACTGAGGTCTAGTTGCAGTGGTATATTACCACCCTCTGAACATTCAGATCATAAGGAGAACACTGGCATCGTTTTTCAAATAAAAGAGATATGGGACCCACGCCAAATATATTCCAGGTAGAGTCTGGCCTCAATGGGAACACTTTGGTATTTGTGAAAAAAGTTGATTTTTTAAGGACCTCCCACAAGAGAAATTCCAAGTTTTAGAAGCGAATCATGTATAAATGAAAAAAAAACATTGATAAATACAGTCAGACCAGTGAAAACTTGCCAAATCACAAAAGACTGAAAGAAAATTGAGGAGAGAAGTTGGTCTAATTTAAGATCTCAATATGCTTTAAAAGGCCGAGATTCTTTGATAGGAGCTTGGCCCTTATTTTACATAAGTATTTTTGGTGAGATTTTAATAGCAGCTCTGTCTTGTCGGTGGTGAAATCTAAAAGCATTAAAACCTCCGACCGTCAAACATGGATTCAAATTTTTATCGCATTATTGACTATAAATAGGAAATCTCAAACGTTCCCAGTTATTAGTGCACATACAGGTTTAGTATTTTATCACGGCGCCTTACTCTTAGTTAAAATATGTTTGTGTTTTATATTCTGCCTACTACATAGTAGCAAAACAGCTAAGACTCATATAGATCAGACCCTCTTTAGAATATTGTTCTCATGTCTGGGGAATGGCGTCCTCTACAACACTTAACATTCTGGACTCTATTCAAAGGAGAGCCGTTCGTCTTATTAATAATCCAACGCTTACAGAGGGGCTTCCTCTTCTTGCACACCGTCAAGCTGTGGGGGATCTGTCGCTCATCTATAGGTATTTTTACGGCTTCTGCTCAGAGGAGTTGACCAGTGTAATTCGTTCTCTGGCATCTCCCGGCAGAGCAACAAGTAGTGCAGCTTTTATGCATCGTTTTACAGTTCAGTTAGAGAGGCCCCGAACGTCCCGCTTTCTTCGTTTCTTCATCCCTAGAGTGTCAAGACTATAGAATCTGCTGCCCGCAGAAGTTTTTCCTTTTCCACCCAATCTCCAAATATTTAAGTCCCGTGTGAACAAACTCCCTCTCATCACACTTAAGACACCCACGGTAAAATAGTACTTAGAAATCAGCCTTCGTGGGCTGTCCCAGATTTATTAAATTGACAGACAAGAATATATTATTATTACAGAAAAAATGAAAAAAAAAATCAATGTAACAGGTGAGCTTTATGATCTTCACACATTTTTTTAAAACAAGGAATAAGGCTTGACACTGCCACTCGCTTTTTTTGCACCAAATTGACCTTTTAGCGATATTTGATTATCATTACAGCTACCGCTGAAAATCCGGCTTCACATCAAAAATATGCTGCAGAGAAAATAAATACACTTACAGTTTTTAAACTTGGAGTTGGGTATTCATTTTTGTCGGTTATCCAAAATGCTACCAAATAGGATCAAGTGAATGTTGGTTTAATTCCCTGACACACATGCACCAGAAATCCTCAGAGGAAAAACTGCACAGTCCGAAGAACGAAGGCGTTCTCACAGACCTTAAGGCCAGGCCAGCGCTGTTTTTCCTCAGAGGATTTTCGGAAAGTGTATGCTCGACTTAAGGCTGTTGTTACAGGAGAGTTTAATGACATTCCTTTCAGCACTGACTCTTCCTCAAGAAGTCGCTCCAGGGCTGGGACTCTGTAAAAATATAAGGAAAGAGAATGTCAAAATAGGGATCACATGTTCTTGTTGCATTTAAAGGTAACTCATAAGTTTGTCACTGTTTTGAAAGAGATAGAGAAAAGGAATGTCAAAAAATTTGCTTACAGGATCGGGCCTCAGGCGCCCTGCTATGATCGCAAACCACACTCCTCTCTGTGTCTGATGGTCTGGTTTCGAGCACCGCAATCGCATTCCCATGACTGAGCTAGGCCCCATTGGTTAAGTGAGTCGGACCATCGTCCATGTCTAGTGCGTATTCTGTTTAACCGGACCCTTTGTTTTCTATCCAGCTCAGCACCTGTGGTGTCGCAATCATATTTCTCAAACCATAATCGTTCTTGAAGATTCTTAATGCGCTAACAGTTCTGTTTCCATAGATTTCTTATTGTGGTGTTATTCAAGTCCAGCTGTTGAGCATTTAACATTGGTGGATTTCTAGAGCGTAGTCTGTTTCGGCAAAGTCAAGGTATATCATCATGAATACGCGGGTCCGGGTTTCCTTTTATGTTATGGAACTCTCTGAGTAGTGCCTCTGTTCTACGGATTTGGGGCGGGGGTATGTTACTTAGCAGGAGAAGCCAATTTAAGGGTGTGGGTCTGATCGTTCCTGTAATCAGGCGCATAATGTGGTTTAGTTGGGTATCAATCAGATTGACATGGCAGCTGTTCATCCACACTGGAGCACACTACTCAGCAGCAGAGAAAACCAATGCTAAGGACGAAGTACACAATGTATCGGCCCTCGCTCCCCAAGTTGTACCACATTGGTTCTGTATTTTGTTATTGCGTGTTTTTATTTTAAAGTGGTGAGGTTTGAGTATGGAATGGATCTAGGAACCAAACTCTTTTTCGACATTTTCATGCGTAAATTATTTTGCAAACTATTTAGTAAGCTGCAAAAAGTGTTCCGTGATAAAAGACAGAAAGTTTTACAAGATAACGAACACAATATAGGTCGCGTATTTATGCAATTCTGGGAAACAAACATTCAACTATTCTCATTAGTTTTTCTTATTTATAACTGTAGTTTCCCCTTAAAATTCACAATATTCTCCATATTAAGATATGCATAATAATATGGTTAAGTTGGGTATCAATTAAATTGACATGGCAGCTGTTTATCATTGCTCATTTATAACTGTAGTTTCCCCTTAAACTTAGTGATGAGCAAAGCAAGACCAAGACCGGGCTGGTCTTGGTCTTGGTCTTGCAAGCCAAAGGGAAAGGGCTTGTTCTTGGGCTTGGTCTTGCAGCACCTGGTCTTGGTCTTGGTCTTCTGAAAAGTCTTACTGGTCTTGCTTTTTTTTTGGTAGTAATAATTTAAAGTAAGTAATCTTGAGTAAAACATATTTTTTAATACTTGAAAATAAATAAAGATGGCGACTATATTTATTGCATTCAAAAATTTAAAATATACCGATTTTAAGCTTACATTTGAATTATTTGTTTTAAAAGCATATTTTAAATGTAGGGGTTTATTTATTTATAGCGCTTCATTTTTAGTTGAATTAAGACACAACCTGTTTTCATACGTTTAGTTGCACATAAAAACATTTTAGTGATAAGAATTATTAAAATTTTCTTTAAAGAAGCATATAAAATTAAAACAAATCTGTGTACTGTGTGAGCAGAAAAAAAAACTTTTAATTTTAATTAGATGTAAAATTTTCATGAAAATGATTTTTATATGTAAACATTGGTTTCTGATTAAAAAAAAGTTATTCAGGAATCTTTTAAGTTCATATAAACTTTTTATCTCTAAATTAGTCAAATATTTGCAGTACAAAGTTGGCACACATACTTTATAAACAATCTGCATATACAAGGTGGCTCAATAGTGTGTCAAAGCTCGATATCTCCGAAACCGTTTATGATGGTGAAAAACTGAACATACAAAAATTAAAAAAAAAAGGGCGTAAAAGGGAAACTTTTTTTATTTTAAAATTTTAAAAAAATCCACTGACATAAAAAACCCCCTTGTATTAACAATATCAACGTAGATGATTTTTAAATATCAGTTTTCGTCTAAACGGAAGTCATATTTAAAATTCATTTATATAAAAACTTTTCCCTTTTGACATGAAAATAATTTTTTTTTAAATCTATCTTTTTTAAAAAGTTTTAAGAAGAATCAATTCCCCTTTCACAGTGTGGAAAAAAAATATTTTTTTCTTTTTTGTGGAAATTTTTAAC
Organism: Listronotus oregonensis; assembly: GCA_019359885.1. NCBI lineage: Eukaryota > Metazoa > Arthropoda > Insecta > Coleoptera > Curculionidae > Listronotus > Listronotus oregonensis. The sequence continues at coordinate 6,442 of JAHBCN010019392.1, forward strand.
CCCCCCCTGTAAGTAGTATCACAGATAACAAAAAAAAAACAAAAAAAATGGAAACACTTCTATAACTTTTGTACCCCCTTTTTTTTCTCTGTCGAAAACCGTTTGGAGGGTTATCGACCTTGGGCACAATCTTTTTTTTTTTTTAAACATGTTTTGAATTTACTGTTATCATTGTTAGAAAAATGATATAAAAAAACCCAAATGATCCATTTAATTATTTTACTTAAAAAACGTTACTTATTAAATAATTGCCTTTTTTGGAGTTCTAACACATTTTGTCATTTTGTATGAAATACCTCTGAATATTAAATATAAAAACTAAATATTATAATATTAAAAAAAATCGCAGAAGTGCAAAGTCTTGCAGGTCGGTCTTGGTCTTTCACTCCTCGGTCTTGGTCTTGGTCTTGCATCCCCAGTCTTGGTCTTTTGGGGAAGCGAAAAGGCGGTCTTGGTCTTGGCCGGTCTTGGTTTTTGCAAGACCAAGACCCAAAACCCAAGACCAAGCCGGTCTCCTTCCATTTAAAATTCACAATTTTCCATATTAAGATGGCTTTTTGCCTTGGAAAGGGAAAATTCTAAGCAACAAGTGATTTATGGAGTGGTTCGATTTGAATTGTTTTTTTTTACTCTCCTTAAGTAAATTTTAATTAAGACTCCGGGGGCCCCCCGTTTACTCTGCCCGCCACAGGGGGCGCGGCGCATCTGGGGGGAAACCCCGACTTAGAATATTTCCCTAACGGCTGAATAATTTTTTTTTCGTTGTGCCCCAAATAGTTTTAATTTCTTAGATTTTTTAAATTAAAAAACTTGTTTTTTTTCACTGGTTTATAAAATGAAGCCCCCTCCAAGGGTTTTTTTCAGAAACAAAAGTGGCGAGGCCCAGCGGGGGGTCGGGGTATTGCATAAATTTAAAAATCAGACCACAAAAGCCTTAACCCAAAAACCAAAACCCGGGGGGCAAGGGGGGTCTTCCCCCCGAAAAGGGTTTAAAACCCTTCCCAATTTTTGAAAAAGGCATTTACCCCATGCCAAAATTTTTGCTTTCCCAAAAAATTTGCACCCCCAAACTTTAGAAAGGGGCCCCTTCCCCCCTTTTCCCTGCCCTTTTCTTGGAAAATTTTTAAAATCAACCCAAAAAAAAAAATTCTTTTCAATCCAGGAAATTTTCCCGGCCCGGAAGACCCGTAAAAAAAAATTTGGGAAAAAAAAAATATTTTTGATTTGCTCCAAGGCAAGGGCCCAAAGGGGCCCCGCCCATTCATTCTAAACCACTTTTTAAAACCGCAGGCCAACTTCAAAATAAACCCTTAAACTAACCCCGTAAAGTAGGGTTTTGCCCCGAAAACTGGGGCCCGGAAAGCAACTTAACCCTAAACCTTTTTTTTAAAAGGGGAAAATTTTTGTCATTAAATTTTCCCTTGGCATATTTTAATTTGATTTTTTTTAGTAATTACAATTTTTTAAATTTTGCCATATCAAAAAAAAATCATTTAGGAAACCTTTACCCTTTTTGGGGTAATTAAAAACTTAAAATTTTAAAAATTTTTCCCTTTTTTATTAATTATTTAAAAAAGATTTGGTAGAAATAAACAAGTAAATTTTGTTGTATAAAAACTCCCAAGCAAACGAAAAAGGGGAATGCTTTCCTAAATCCCCCGAAAGGGCCCTGTCCATATGAAACTAGTTCATAAACTACAGGGTTCAATTAACCCGTTCGTTTCCAACCCTTTCCGGACAAGTTTTTCCCAAACCCCCATAAAATCCGTGTTTAATTCCAAAGGTTTAAAAGGTTTAAAAAAAAACAGTTGTGCTGATTACTCCGGAAAACCAATGCAACAATAAAATTCCCCCGGCTAAAATTTTTACCCAAATTTTTATAAATTTTTTTGTAAAATTTAAAATAGGGAGAGGTGCCTTGCCAAAATTCGGTCAATGAACTTTATTAAAACTTGTTAAAATTTTTTCATTAAAAAAAGCAAAAAAATTTTTTAGAAGAGATTGCATTTTTAAAGCCAAATTCAAGGCCTGGAAACAACGAATCAGACAACGAAGATGATAACAATAAAACAGATATTTTCACGCCCGAAAAATGACGATGAAAAAAAAAGAAGAGAAGAAGAAGAAAAAGAAAATTAATATTTTTTTTCTTTAAATAATTAAAGATTTATAAGTTTTTAATTTATTTAAATTTTAAATTGTAAGAAAACATATATAGCTACTAAATAGTAAAATTACAATATATTTAGTTGTTTTACTTTTTTTATCCTACTTTAAATAAATTAATATAAAATAAAGATATACAATAAGTATTTCATTTAATAAGTTTTAATTACACAAAGTAGGTAAGTATTATTAAATAAATATATTAGATATATCAAAATGTGATTAAATATAATGTATTAACCCAAAAAATAATATAAATTATTTATTGCTAATGATATTTCAATAATTTAATAACTTTTTACAAGGTATTATTCACTGAGATTCACGATTTAGTGGGCAAGAGAACGAAGCTTTTGTAAGCCAGGAATTATCAAAAATTCCTTTCTTGGCAGCTCAAGTAGAGCGAAACGTAGTGACACTCTTATGCATCCCTCCACAGTTCATCTGAAGAGGCCCCAAACTTTGTTTGTTTCTTTATCTCGAAAGTGTCTAAACTGTGGAACCTACAGCCTAAAGATTTTTTTCCTTTCCTTCCTAAACCTCCAAATCTTTAAGTGCAATGGTTGCAGAAAATACCTTTTTCCACTTTTAGACGATATATGCACTTCTATACTTCTTGTAAAACTGCTCCATTTTTAAGTGTAAAAGGAATATTTTAGAATTAGGATTTTTCCTTCATTTTCAAATCAGGATTTTCGAGTTAAACAAAACTTGGTATATTTAAAACATTGACAGAAAGACACCTTCTGCAGGATGATAAACTTTATTACTATTATGGTCAGTGGCTTCAGCAATTTTATTTATTTTGTCATTATTTTATTTGGTATTAATATAATTGATATTTTGGCACATTGTACTTATTCTCTGGTTAGTTCTACATAAAAAACATACTCTCTAACTCGATTAACTTAACAGTTTTGGAGATATTTAAATTTTATATTTGCCTAATACAAAAGAAGCAATATTAACAACATGACAGTATATAGTAATTCCCACACAAAAAACTTTTAAAGTATCCACTCCTTTGCTCTAAATACATGCATTTAATGTTCAATTCATAAACAGTTTAAACATTTTTTGTACAAATTAGAATATGGATTTATTTTTTTAAAAAGAAATGATTTTAAAGAACGGTGGATATCTCTGCCATAAATGTATAAAATATAAATATACCTTCTTTTGGTGGCTTTCAAACGACATCTAAAAAAAAAAAGATTCCAACCACGCTCTGTTAAAAAAAATAAGTACCTAAATAACTTTTTAACCCTATATTCTACCTCAACAACACCCCATGTATCACAAGGGTCAAATGGGTATTGATATTGTAATGTGCCGATAATAAAGGGCTCTATTAGATAAACAAGTCGTAAAAATTTATTGGGTGTTTGTTATAAGGGTGAATGTCGTGAAAAAACCCTAAAGTTTAAAGCATCGCCGTTAAAAATAAGTCCTATGAAAAAAATAATGTATACAAGACCCTTTTTTATTATAATTGGGTCCTTTTAATTTAAAGTCAGAAATCTCTTATTAATATTTAAATAAATTCTTAATTATATTGTTTTTAATACAAAAAGAGAATAAAGTTTTAGCCTAATTAGAATTTGTCCAACTGAGACGAAAAATCAGACTTTCATTAATAATATCATGAATAAGTATACGATGATTCAAAATTTAATCCCTAAAATTTTAATGGAGTAGAACATACTTTATTCATGCAAGTAGAACTTACTTTATTCATGACTTTTAAGTAATTTTAGATAACATTAGTACAAATCGGTATTTTTAAATGGGTGTGATTTAATAAGTCACCAAATTATTAATTTTTAGCTGTATAAATTAATATTGCCTCAAAATCATAGATCTGTCACTAACTTGTAAGACTATTTGAAAAACAATTATTTGGAACATATGTTTAGTGTTTAATAATTCAAAAATGTAATTAATGATAAAAACCATAAAAATTACATTACCTGAACTAACCAGAACCAAGTAGAACTAAATCAAATAACATGATGCTATTATTTTGGCGACAGGGAAAAACTTGCCTGTCTGGTGACAGATCTACTATTTTAGGAACACAGTTATCGTTCAGAATACAAACTAAACTATGATAATCTGAAAATACAAAAATACAGTGTTTGTAAAAAAATATTTTATATATGTACAGAGTGTCCCATTTTCGACATTTTTATAGATAACTCCGTAATTGTTAGTGCTATCAAAAAGTAATTTAGGTGCTCCTTTGGGTGAAACTTAAAAATGATAAAATTAAAATTTGAAAATTTTCGCTCGCTTAGGAGATTCGGGTGGGGAAAATAAAAAATGACAATTTCAGAATGACCTGATATTTTCTTAGTTAAAAGATAGAAAAAGATTTTATAGAAAAGTTTATTTTTAATTATTGTTGAACAACCTGCCATTTTAAAATAAGTGTACGGGTTTAGGTGACAAAACTTATCGGACCCTAATCTTATTTTTTTTAATGAAACACCCTGTAGATTTTTAAGTGAAAAGATAGCATATTATATTTAATTTTTAAAATATAACACAGAATGGACGATATTGGTTTCTCTATGCGATTTATTTAACCTTATTACTTTAAACCACAGTAGGCTATGAAACAAAGAAGATCCTAGAAACAAAGCTATGTTGACATTTTACTTGTTATTAACATTTAACGTAAACTTATCTTTTCACATAATAATTTGTAAAAATGACTTATCAACATTTTAAAAAGTTGGATATCAGTATCAGTGTATATTGCAATTGGAAAAAACAAAGGAATGAGCGCAAAATTTATATTTTTTTCGCCATCCGGAAAGACGGCAACCATTTAAAGACATATTTCGACGACTGAAATATAATTTAAATACCTATGGCTCTTTTACGAAGCCGAGATCAAAAACTTATAAAATCGAACCCAGGAAAATAAAGAAATAAACCTGTTAGGATTTGTCGAGGCCTATAATCAGCAGAGTTTATTAATCTAAAGGTGGTTATGACATCCGCCATATTGAAAAACTCTGTGTGACGTCAAGGTCCATTTCGACCATGTTGGATTTTATGCTGACAGTGGCGTAGAATTGAGGTGGAAACGAAAACTGCTTTTATACTGACGAACAAAATTTATATTTCAAAATATAAATGTAATTCAATTAAGTATTGAAATTAAAAATTAAAGCGACAACACGACGAAGGCGTACCTTTTCAATGGCATCTACTACATTAAATATTTTAAAAAATGAGAAAAAAATTAAAATGTAGAAAATACTCGATGATTGCTAATTTGTTATAATTATGAGTACTTACTCTATTTTTAAACACACGATATTGAATATTAACACCTTTTTTTCTTTTAATAATACCCACCTATATTACGACGTTTATAAAATTTTATGAGCAAGGAAAGAAGTTTATGACTTTAATTATTTTTTTTATCTTAAAAGCCCCAACTGAGGTAGTATGAACCCCCCGGGGGTTAAGTGTGGTAAGGGGGAGTATATTCAAAGAGATTTAAATTTGCAGGTAGAATTCCATAGTCTTGACACTCTAGGGATGAAGGAACGAAGAAAGCGGGAAGTTGGGGGCCCTCTATGAATTTTTAAAAGATGATAAAAGTTGCCACGTGTTGCTTGTTGGGAGCTGCCAGAAAAGGAATTATACTGGCCAACTCGCAAGAGAAGCCGTGAAAATACCTATAAAGAAAGACAAAAGGAAGTTTTTCAAGTGGGACAAAAAGGGGTTTTTAAACTATCTTGAAGATTTTTTGTAAGATTACAAAAATCCAACCCAAATCAGATACTGGAAGCCATAGAAAAATTAATTTTTGTTTTGGGAATTTATGACGGTGTTTTTGTATTATTTCATAAATATATAAACTTGTCTATTAATTTTAAATTTTATTTTATTTAAAAAACTAATTATATTTTTTTTAAAAAAACTATTTATTTATTTGTTACGGACCATACAGATCTTGATATGGCAAATAATAGAAAATTTTCCACTTTGGCAAAAAAATGAATTATTTTATGAAAAAAAATTGAATGGTTTTTATTGCTAAAAACTAAACTTTATTTGTTTCACAACTACAACACACAATACATTTACAATTACAACAATTAAATAAAATACAACTAAAATTTTTTAAATTTTTGAAATAGATAGGGAAGAAAGAACATAGTACTTAGTGGTATTATTTAATAATATTTTGGGGTATACAAATTTATTTTTTAAAAAATACAAATCATTTAAGCTTTAAAAACCTATTTAATACAAACAAAAATTTCGTTTTAGTTTGTTGCAGCCCTTGCAAGATAAAACAAAGAATTAGATCTCTTTTTATTTGGTATCGTTTAACTTACGTTCTTCGCAGTCACATCAGTAAATTTTTTAAATTTTAAAAGGCAAATCTAAAAAAAAAAATTTTTTAAAAACATGTTTTTCCCAAATATTATCCCAAGTAATTGGTAGATAAGTACCCAAAAAAAAAATAAATAACAAAGAAGTAACTAACCCAAACTTAATAAATGTACAAAAAAAAAAAAAAAAATTTTAAATAAAATTCTGAAGGTACATTTATGTAACCAAAGTTGATCAGTTCTAGGTATAAGCAAGTCAAAGTGACTAACTTTCCAACAAATAATTTTCGAAAATTTTCCGTTTTTACCAAATTTTTGGGGGGGGGTTTTGGTTTGAATTGCAAATATTTTTTCGGCAACTTTTTGTTTAGAGATTTTTATCATCAAAAAGAAAATCAAACAACCTTTTTTCATTTTTTCCCCCTTTTTTGTGAATTTTATTTTACAATGGCACAAATTTTTTTTATAAACCCCTTTTTTAAGACCTTGTTTTTTTATTTTTTTTACAGTTTTTTTCCTTTAAAATTTTGGAACTTTAAATTTAAAAGGACAGCCACATTTGTTTACAAAAAGACTATGTATACATGGTTGCCTACACGTTGCGGCGGGGAAAGTGGATTTGCAATTAAATGGGAAAAAAAAATTAATATAAAAACAAGTTTTTGGGGTTTTAAAAAAGGGACCAATTTGGGTAAAAATCAAGAATTCTGAAAAAAAAAGGGGGAAGATGAAACAAGGTTAGTTTGATTTTCAACTTTGATGATGAATATCTCGAAAAAGAAACGTTGCCGAAAAAATTTTTTTGGCAGATTCGTAATCAGCGCCCCAAAAAAACCCCCCCATACCAAAATTTGGGCAAACGGGGGAGATGCAACTTTCGAGACAAACCATAACTATTTAAAACCCACAAAAATTTTAATTACTTACTAATAACTTTTAACTACATTCGAGTTGTGAAGAGTCCCGTTGGACTTAAAAACGTTTTTGGTTATCCGAGGTGTAATAATGCAAACTGAATGGAACTGCTACAATAAAAGAATATTTGTTAGTAATAGCAGCATTACGATAAATCAAATTTTTTACCCCTTTTTATTAATCGCCTTTTTTCCTTTTTTATAAGGATCCATAATCACCGCTTTTGCAATTTTTCTGGAAGACAAAAAAATTTTTTTTAACATGCTCTGAGCAAATAACAGAATTTTTTGGGAAACACAACTTTGGGTGTTGCACACCAAGGACTAATTAAAACTACACGACTAAACACTACCAAAAAAAAAAAATGGTAAAAACAGTCAAAAACCAATAAAATATCAACTCTTTCACAAATATTTTCAACTGTAAAAATAACCCCAAAAAAAACTTGACTTGTGGGACGACTTTGTCCACAGCTGGGAAATTTGTAACTTTTTGAGACCCGACAGGGGGCCAACATAAGCACCCTTTCACACCCTCACGTCTTGGACTTTTTTCCCCATTCTCGACGATGTCATAACCCCTTTAGATTAATAGACTCTGATAATCAGGTAGGAGTGGTATATCCTTGGGGGTTTTCCTTGGTGTTTTCAGTTTGTACACTGCTTTTTTACACGTCAAAAAATTTTCCTGAAATATTATCGTTTCGCACAAATTTTTTAAAAATTTTTTGCTTCGTTTCGTTCACCGACCCGTACAACCCAAATAGCTAACCCAAAAAAAAAACCGTATTGAAAATTATTAAAATTTTGAATAACCTCTACGTAAAAAAATTTTGACAAATTTAAAAAACTCTTTTGGGCTGGGCGGTCATGGTTATTTTTGGGTTAAAGGGCTTTTTTTTTTTCCCCAAATTTTGTTTTAGACGTGATAGATCACCAACTTTAGCCGCAATTTTGCCTTTTTAATCAAAAATAGGGGTACTTTAGACAAACCCAAAAACCCTTGTCCTGGTCGATCGGGGTTGTTCGGGGTTTGTCAAAGCGGCTTTTAATTTTTCCCCCAAATTTTATTTTGACGTGATAAATTACTGTAGGAACAGTAAACTTTTTTTGTTTAGGGAGATATTTAAACCATATATTATTATTAGATAATTTTTATTTTTATTATTATCTAAATAAATATTTTTTATTTCTGCATCTTATTTTGAGCAATAAATATTTTGATATTTAATTATAAAAGTAGTTTTTTTTAGAGAGAAAGACAGGGAAACCCCCTTTAATTTTGGGGGAGAAAAAAAATATAACTTTTTTAGTAACCCCTGTTGGGAAAAAAAACCCCTTAAATTTTTAAACAGGCATTTTTATCCAATAATTAGATATGGATATGTTTTATAAAATTTATTTCTATATTTTTGTTAAAAATAAATAACGTTTCAACACAAAAAAAATATTTTGAGTTAGCATACTTGGGAATGAAAGAATAAATTTTGGTTTGCCAAAAATTTCTTTTAATAACTACTTCGAGTTTTTAAATGAGCCCCAAAAGATCTTTTAAACTAAAATGTCATACGAAATTTATACACCAAGGCGTAAAAACATTTAAGTTTATTAAATTTTAAAATTTTTTTGGGAAATCGAAACCTGTGTTTGTATTAATGTTCTAATGCAGGGGGTTCCAAACTTTCCAGCCTTAGGGCCATACTGATTACCCAGAAGTTTGAGGGCCAAACCATATTATCATTGTTGCCGGTGGTAAGGTGAAAAAGTCCCTGATGAAAAAAAAAATCCGAAAAAGAAAACGTTTAAAAAAGGGGAAAACGGACTAAACCCAAAAAGGCAACACTGCATATTATTAATTTTTGTCAATCTGTAATTTTGATTAGTCGTAGATACGGCCGAGGAGTAATGACACGACATCTGGTGGAAAAAGCGGAAATAGATAGTACATTCTATCCAAAGAGGCGCTAATAGCACGTACGGGAAAAATCGTTGGGTTTGGAAAGTTCTGGGCTTCCACTACCTGGGAGTAATTGGAAATTTTATAAAAATAGTCGAAAAACAAGTCAGTTCCATGAATGTTCTTAAATAAAATATTGATCCCCTTTAAAAAGGGTTTGGGGTTTGTTTG
>JAHBCN010019393.1:0-15992 GCA_019359885.1 Listronotus oregonensis
TGGATCAATTTTCGCGGCGCGAATGGACTCTTAAGTGCTTGAGATAATAATGCATGTGGTTCAGTTTCAGAGGATAAATAATAGCAAAAGATGTTTAGTAGTTGGTTTATACGTATGCCAAGTGTGTAGATTCTAATGGCATGTATTTTAAAAAATCTTTATAAATACTTCTGCTTTGCAAAACTTTTGAAGCAACCTACATATGTTCTTTTTAATTTTACACATACATAATGGGTTACCTACCCACTTAGGTATTCTAGAGACAAAAAGGGTGTGTTGGATATAGGTATTTGGTCTTATTTTAGATCTCAGTACCATCTCCCTTATATTACATAAATGTTTTGGTAAAATACCCATAATACGCGTCTTTTATCAGCTGATCGGCTGAAAGGAAACCTTATTTCCTAATTCTTTCCATCTTTATTTATGTATTTATGTATATTAGGTGTAAATGATTAAAAAATCAGGTTAAGTGCGAGGTTAGATTATTAAAAAGGTCATAAAAATTGAATCGGATTTTGTAGGTATTTGGGTCACACATTATCGATTGCAAAATTTATTACTATGACTTTGTGCCATTTAAAAATCGTTCCGTAAATTGGATTCATTTAATTACATGAGTAACGTCTGGCAATACAACAAAATTTAAACAATGGTGAATCAACATAAAACACTTGCCTCACGAAATGTTTATTGTTTTTAAACATTTATTTTACAAAATATTAACCCAATAATGCAAATCTTTATAACCATAATAAAAATTCCAAGACAATATTTATGAGGTTACAAAGGAAAGAGAGAAAAAAAAACAGAATATTTTTGGAACAATAGTAGATGCCTATGAATTTAGACGCTGAAAAATAGGTCATTTGATGACAAGCAAATATCATCAATAAATAATATTAAGCTCCATTTTTTTATGCTCTAGATATCACTTTTTAAAAGATATCACTGTTTGTTTGTTTCCAACATTTCCGAGAGACGTTCAGAAATTTCCAATATTTCCATTTCTATGGAAATATTTCCACTGGGAATATTGGCATTTACCACACTACTTCTGATTGTAAACAAACCTAAAGAAAATTAATTTGGGAATTTGTAATATACATATACAGAGAGTTTTATTAAAAAAACTAAAAAACTATTCAAAAAATCATTCAAAAAAGAACTTAAAAATGCTTTTTAAAAAAACCTTGTGTGTTTTTTAAGGTGGGCGTTACCCACTGGGCAGCCAACCCGGGTTTTTAAAAGATGCATATTCCTTATTTGCCAACTTTAGAAATAAGGACGAAATAGTGTCTGCTATAAAATCTATGCAACTTTCTGCTAATACAGTGATCAGACAAGTAAAAGTAATAAGCAATGATATTTTTTGCGGTTAAGAAGTGACTTAGATAACTGTGTTTATTTTTCACTGCAACTGGATGAATCAACAGATATGGTTGACATCTCCCAGATAGCTTTATTCGTCAGGATGGTTTTAAGTGATTTTACAATACAAGATCTTTTGAAGTTTATTCCGCTAAAAGGACATACTACTGGACTGGATTTGTTGGTGGTAAAAATTGTGAACAAGGTTAGAGATTAAGCGTTAAAAGAAGACTATTCAAAACCTTGGCCGATGAAATTGACTGTCAATACGGAGAGCTACTTCTTCACTCTGAAGTCCGTTGGTTGGGCAGAGGACGAGTGCTGAAACGTTTCAATGATGTCCTGTCTGCCATAGTCCAGTTTTTCAAACAGCGCGATGAACCGGTTCCGGAACTGGAAAATTCAATCTGGCTTAGAGATTTTGGTTTTCTTGTGAACATTACAGAAAAATTTAATGAGCTTAACTTGCAGCTTCAGGGGAGAGACAATGAACTAGCGGAAAGATTTCTGATATGAATGCATTTACCAAAAAACTTGAGTTTTGGAAACAAAACCTAATAAATCGCGAAACCGAGCATTTTCCTATTCTTTCAGAAAATTTATTAGAACTCCATGACAGTAAATATCATATGGAAATAGTCTCTAACTTAAAGGAGAAGTTCAAAAATCGTTTCCAGGATTTCAATAAAATTGCTTTAATGACGCAATTTGTTGTTTCATCCTTCATGGAAATCGATATACAACAGTTTGCAACTTGTGTTATGAAGAACTTTGGCGAAAACATTACTGCAACAGAAATGAAAGTGATCGCATTTCAAAATTACTTAGCTTTAAAATCGTAAGTCTCAAATACAAAATATAACTGGGCTTTAGTAAGTAAAGACAAATATTTTGTTCTATGTCGTGTTGCCTTGAAAGTTAAAGCGTTATTTAGTTCAACGTATCTTTCTCCAATATAAAGTTAATTAAGAACAAATACCGCAATTGACTTACCGATGAACATTTGAATAAGTGTATTCGAATGGCTGTACCAAACTACGCTCCAATCATAAAAAAAATTATCGATATGTTTCTATATTTTCAAAATTTAATCTTTCCCCTTTAAAAAAATGTAACACAAGCTATGGTTATCTCAAAAAACAACGTATTTATTGACCTTCGAAAAATTGCTGCGTAACCAACAATTTATTTAACAATTAAAATTTGCTTCATATGTTACAAAAAAAAAGGATCCCAAAGGTTTGGTTATTCACAAAATAATAGTTACAATACGGTTACATTACTTTTTAAAAAACTACTGTAAATGTTGAAAATGCCTTCCCCGACTTCGACGCACTTATTGAAATTCGAAAAAAACTTATTAAAACTATTGACTAAAAATTCTTCAGGAATATTTTCTATTATGTTTCGGATATTAATTTTTAATTGCTCTAAATTTTGGGAAAGTGGACTATAACACCTCTCTTTCACTATCTCCAAAAAAAAAATCTGGAACAATCAAATCTGGTGAACGAGGTGGCCAGGAAATAGGGCCTCCTCTTAAAATATACAGGTTTCTAAAAACGTTGGTCAGTGAATCCTTGGTAATGTTAGCATAATGTGGTGTAGCCCCATCTTGTTGAAAATAGACGAAATTCAATAGATTTTTTTCTTGCAATTGGGGATAAAAAAATATTTCCAGCATATCAACGTAAGTCCAAAGGTTACAGTTGGTTCATGAAAAAAAAAAAGGCCCATAAATTTTTTGCTTTGACATACCACACCAGACTGTGACTTTTGGCGAATCTCTAACTGTTCGTTATATTGTCGAGGATTTTCTGTTGCCCAAAACCTGATTTGCTTATTTACTTTTCCATTGAGGTGAAATGTGGCTTCGTCTGACATTATTATTCTATCCAAAAAATGTATATTGTTCCTTACTAAATTTTGAATTCTCTGGCAAAATTCCACCCTTTGTGGAAAATCAGTTTCTTTTATTTCTTGTAACATTTGAATTTTGTATGGCTTTAATTTAAGTTCTTTTTTCATGATTTCTTGTACTGTAGTTTTAGGAATATGGACTGAACTTGAGTTTTTTTTTTTGTTGACAATGTTGGATCTTCCTGAGTTATCTCCAGAATTTGTAACGTTTTATTTAGCAAATTCTATTGTTTGCTAATTTCTTTTTACGGGCTAAAGATCCTGTACTCCAGAATTTTCTGTACCAGATTTTAATTGAATTTTTTGTGGGTGGAGCTTTATTAAACATGTTTCTAAATCTTCGCTGGGTTTCTTTTACTGATTTGGTTTCGGAAAACATAATAACACATTTTCCTTTTTCGCTTAACGAGAACATTTTGCGCTTCCTAATTAAAATAACTTGTCAAAAATGACCAACAATGGCTGACAATGGGCTTGTTGCTGTTATGGAAACGAGATAACTTTGTTTCCACAGGCGACTTTTCAAAAAATCCTTTTAAAATAATATTCCTATTCGACATACAGCCAATTCTTTGGAGGTCAATAAATGCGTTATTTTTAAGATAACCATAGCTTGTGTTACATTTTTTAAAGGGAAAGATTAAATTTAAAAATATTGAAACATATACAGGGTGTTCCATTTAAAATAACAAAGTTGTCCTAATGGAATGTCACATAAAAATGGTAAAGATACGAGAATAAACTTTAAAAAATATAAGTATATTTGCGAAAACCGCATCTTGATATCTTTATTTGTTAAAAAAGTTATTCGCGATCAAAATGGGTCAAAGTATGGACGGCCACCCTGTACTTCTCCGTAAAATATTAAAATACTTACAAATCGTTGACTTACCTCTCAAATTTTTTTAAGCGTACCAGTGACTCACGCAATCAATTTACTGTTATCAAGCAAAATTCCGCGTGTTTCCTAATAATCACAGTTACAGTCACACTTCGTTCTTAAAAGTCATTAACAAATAAAATAAATTAAACAATATTTCCAGTAGACAAACGCAGTTGTTATATGAACTACCGGCAGTGAAACACAGAACAATAAACCAAACTACTTTCATAACTCAATTTCTATTAATTAAATAAATTTGTTAAGATATCTCTCAAAACGAATATTTAAACTTAATTCCTAAACAAAAATAAATACTTTTAAAGAAATGCAGCAGGTGATATGAACCGTAGAAACTCAAGACCAAAACTAAACCAACTTTCGCAAATTGAATGTTCCCATCACTTAAATTTTAAAATCCGCAGTAAATTATTCTAATAAGCATACAATTATTAAAATGGCAAGAGAGTTTCACTCTTTATATTATTTAATTGTCACTTTCAATACTCTTATTTGGCAAAACGCAATTTGAAAATGAAAATCACGACCTAAATTCAAAACTGGTGACGTTCAAACAAAATGGTTAGAGCTTTTAAAATTAACAAAATAGATTATTTTTGTATTATTAGGACTTAAAAAAAATTGTCTCTGTTGTCCTATTAAGATTTTTTTGCGGTTTTTGGATAACTACACCATTATTAAACTTTTTTAAAGTAAATTTTAAGAGATTTTATAAATTAAAAAATGAAATACATAGACACATTCAACGGAAACTGAAAAAAATGTAAAATATCAACCTTGTGTATTTTTTCCCGCAGAATCTGAAAAAAAACTTTAAAAAATTATTTAAATTAAAAAAAAAAACAACCACTACAAGCTGATCCCAATTTACTGCTTATTTGATTTTAATGATTATTTTTTGAATTGTAGATTGATTCCTCATTAACCAATGTATATGTATGTATCAGATATTTTTATTTAGAATTTGATTAAAGTATATACGGGGAGCAACAATGAGATAAAGTTTCTTTTTTCCCCATCTGTTTTAAAGCAGGTATAATAAAGACAGAGATAATTAATGATAAAATAACATAAATAAATGACATTCAAATTGTCATTAAATCATTTTTACATTTGATTTAAATGAACTTAATATTTTCAAAACGTATTTATTTAAAAGCAATATTTATACAAAAATCTATTAACAATACACTTCTGTGCAAAAATGAATAGGTACTTGCTATACAGAAGCTCCAAAAAAAATCAGTCATAAAATGAAGTTAAAAATGCTCTAAGTATGGGGGAAGCCCTTATAACTTGTGATTTTGCTGAAAATTTTTTATTTGTATTACAAGACCCAAAATTCAGTCCTATCATTGGACAAATACCGAAAATTGCACCCTTTTGTCATTTATTTTAAAAAATGAGTATAACGAGATCCCAAAATTTAAATTATGTTTTTATTTCCGACTGTTTGCCCTAATACAGTTGCGTTCCATTATTTTATCCCAACTGATTCCAGATTTAGGAAAAAAATACAAATTTATCCCAAAAAATTTTATTTTCCGATGGGTGCGCTGCACAATATAAAAATAAAAAAACTTTCTTAACATTTGTCACCATTTTTTAAAAAATTTGGAATTAAACAGAATGGCATTTTTTTTCTACTTCCACGGAAAAGGGGCTAAGATGGCTTAGGCCTGTAAAAAAGGGTTTGGGTGCCAAGGCAAGTCTTCAAAGACCCTATGAAAAAATTATGACCCCAGAACATCTTTTTGCATTTGCGAAAAAAATATTCCCGGTATTGTTTTTTAAAATTTTTTACGGGATGACTACCAAAACCACGAAAAATATCTTGAGGGAAAAAATTCGTTGATGCCCAAACAATACCAGGAACACAAAAAAATTTCAAAGCTGGTCCCATATCAGAATTCAAAATTTTAGTTAAACCTTTTTCTTTGAGTTATAAGGAAACATTCTGAACTAGTTTCAGCTGCTGGTTTGCAACAACAGAAATTGAGAAAAAATTTATTTTAATTTGTCACAATTCAATACGACAATTTCTGGTGGCTGGGCTGTATAATTGGGAAAAACATAGAAAAAGAGTTTAAAACTTTCGTACATCCACATGGACCTGCGCCATCGTTCTTTTAACAAAACCTGCCGATATTTTGGTAATTGATCAAACCTCAATATTAAAAAAGTTCATCCCAATACGACCACTGGGCGAACATATAATATTTTAAAAAGAGAAATGGAAGATTCCTCTGCTATCTTGCTTACAAAAGCTAAATAAAAAACTGTATTAATTATTATTGATATCCGTTATTATGTACATGGTTTTGTTTTACAAAATATTTTAATGTTTATTTAAAAAAAAATACATATATACATATATATATATATATATATATATATATATATATATATATATATATATATATATATATATATATATATATATATATATATATATATATATATATATATATATATATATTTAGTTTACAAATTGATGTTTGTACCGTCCAACGGTGTTATGTCAAAATTATGTTGTTTCTCTTTAATAAACAAGGTTTAAAAAAATATTTGTTGTTTTAAGTTTAGTAGATATAGGTAATATTATTAAAAAATTAATAATAATAAAATAATATTTGAGTAAAATTTATCACAGGATACATCGTTTAATGAGTTTTAAAGATTCCTTTAAAACAAGATATCGC
This sequence comes from Listronotus oregonensis, assembly GCA_019359885.1. Taxonomy (NCBI): domain Eukaryota; kingdom Metazoa; phylum Arthropoda; class Insecta; order Coleoptera; family Curculionidae; genus Listronotus; species Listronotus oregonensis. Next base: position 6,895 of record JAHBCN010019393.1, read on the forward strand.
TGGTTGCATTAGCTATACACGTTTTTAAAATATTGCCTTTTTTTGTGAGTACCAATAGGAAATTTAATTGAGATAGGTATTTTTGATAATTTTTTTTGAACAAGAACCCATCATTTCTCCATCCTAAAATTTGGCAAATATGTTCAGGAAAACAGCAGAAAAATATATAATTTTTTGAAAAAAATCAAAAATAGGGTATTTTGAGATTTTTGAAAAAAAAAATTTTTCTTCGTAAATCTCGAATTTTTTTTCAAAAAATGAAACTTGCGGCACATCATTTTAAAGGTATTTAGAAGACCTTTAAAACAAGGTATCGCTTATATCGGTAGCTGTAATAGTTTTTCAAAATATTAAGCTTTTTATTAGAACCCCCTCATGAACAAAATTGACAAATTTGTTTATTTTTAAAAAATACATAAAACCAAAACCAGTAGTCCAAAAAATTCCTAAAATTTCCCAAATTATTCAGTTTTTGGTAAACAGAATAAATGTGCCAAAAATAATCAAAATCGGAGATGGTCCGAAACAATCGCCTGGTCGATTTGATATGGATTGACCCAATTTACTTAAGAGGTCGTCTATTAATCACGTTCTGTTTTTAACATTTTTTAAACCCACCCTACTCTCCCACTACCCGAAATCAAGAGTTTTTTTAACTAAACTGTAAAATAATGTATAAAAGTTGTACTACGTGTTCCTCTGTTGGGAGCTGCCTGAGAAGGAATTATACTGGCTAACTCCTCCTGAACAGAAAGAGCGACAGATCCTGTTCAGCTCGACAGTGGGCAAGAGAAAGCCTTTCTGTAAGCGTGGGATCATTAAAAAGACAAGGCAGTTCTTTGAATGGAGTCCGATGCTAAATGTTGTGAGGACGCCATCCCCAGACATGAGAACAAAATTCTAAAGAGGGTGTGATTTGAAATACATAGAGACTGAAGAGAAATACTTTTTTGTTTCGAAAGAGAATCCAAGCTCTTTTGAAGCTGCCGAGGCTATGAATGTAATGTGTTTGTGCCAGTTGAGGTGTGATTATACAAAGTATCTTAAACATTTTAGAATATTATCTTTAATTAGTCCAAGATTTTCGAGAAGATTTTAGTGTTATTGAAACCATAACATTGTCTAACACTTTTAAAGAAACGTAGAATTACCTTCGTGCAAGATTAAAAAATAAACACCCATACCAAATTTAGTTACACTATCTAAAACGTTTCCAAAAATTTAACTTAAAACATGATTTTGGGGACCAACCTTCGGGGGGCTCTAGCTCTCTTAGGGGCCATTTACCACGGCAAGTTTTATAAACTTTTTTTCATATTTTTCATTCATGCGAAGTACAATGAGAATGCCCACTAATTTCGGAACACCCTGTCAGGGCCGTATCTAGGCGGTGGCGAGATGGGCGCAAAATCGACCATGAAAAATTTTTTTCATCAGTTGTCAGTATCGTTGTCATATAAATATTTTATTGACAAAATTAATTAAATTAATAAATTACAACAGAACAATTTCACATAGCAAAGTTTTAACTTAGATACTCAATTTAATTATTTTCAATATATTAACACTGAAAAAATGTATGAATTAATAATAAAATATCAATTTATCCAGATACCTATAGCGAGAATATAACTCCTTAAATTTTTTTAATATTTAGGCTGCCGATAAATTGGTATTTTATACATTGGGGGCAGCTCTAGTTCCAAACTTATAATGTATTTTTCTGGTAGTTTCTGTAAAAATCAATGAATCATTCGTTTAGCTAATATATATGTTTTAAATTCGACTCTTATCATGGGGATCTCAGAAACGGTAAGAGATACAAGGAAGTTAAAATTGGGACAAATTTGCCTATAGGGAAGCCCAATAATACATTGTTAAAAAATTTAAGTTATCTCTTGTAATTTTGGAAATTTGGCAAAATAACTAAAATGTCCAATTTTTCTTTTTATTTTTTTACGAGCTTATTTTAAGAGGTAAAAAAATCTAAAAATACATTCTTATCGGAACTTTTTGCGCCTTATGTATTGGTGAAGTCAAAACTCCTTTACGACGTTTCGTTTTCGTGAAACCATCTACAACATTATTACTTTTTTTTTAAATACGACCCTGGATTTTTTTATTGATACGCAACTTTGCCCCAATTTAAACTTCCTCGTATTTCTTACCTTTTCCGGTAGGTCAATGGTGACAGTCGAATTTGAAACACCCTGTATATTTTAAAATCTTTTTTACATGTTCTATAGCGAAGATTTAAAAAAATTTCTGTAAATACATGTAATACAAGTTTTTAATTAAATATTTTTTGTTATATTATTTAATTTATTTAAAGTATTAATGTTACGTTTTAGAAGGCCTGCTAAGCACAATTATTTTTGTAACTATTATTTTATTGCTGAGAAAAATTTACTTTCCTAAAGTTTATTAATCATCAAATAAGGATGTATAGATAATTTATATTCCACTATTTTGAACCAGCTACAAACAGGTTGTTTTTATGTAAATCGTGCCATTTTAAAATAGTAGGCTAACATTTACATATAAAAAAATATAAATTTGACACAAATTCCACCACAAAATTGGTATTTTTAAAGAAACGAAATCCTCGGATCAAAACTTTTAGATCTACAACTTTTGCAATTTAATTTTGTGTGAAATTTCCTGGGGAAAACCTCCGATCTCCCGTTTTTTCGTTGAAGGGTATTCCATGATACCGTCCACGGTGTGTGAAGGGGGCGCAAATGTGAAAGCCGCCAAGGGCGAGCATACCTAGATACGGCACTGCACCCTGGCGTATATAAACAATATGATTAAACATTTTCGATTTACTTTGTGTTTAGTTGAGATTAGACTGACAGAGTTGAGATATCTAGGATCATTATTGTCCCGTTCAGGAGTGCATTAAACTGAACAGCACATTTGGTAAATTAAAGCTGGCTGCAACTAGTACTCCCAAATACTTTTTCCTGTTGAGTACTGTATGTGACATATTCACTTTGGACTTTTATAAACTCTAGATCATTGCGGAACGCTGCACAGTGTTAAATGTCGAAAATATTAACGAACAATGAGACTTCCGCGGACGCTTGACTGATGGTCTTTTTATTTTTAGTTTTGTTGTTTTGTTTTGAAGCATGTTTTATTTACCGATGTTTGAAAGTGTTTTAAAATTTGGCACAGGAGACATCCAGTAGTAAGAAATTTTAACTCAATATAGATATAATTGGATATTTTTATGAAAAAAAAATTGGTAAAATTGTGTACTTATCGGACATGACCAATTTTGATGATTTTGCATACGGCGTTTTTAGGTGCTAATCACGAACCTAAAAATCCCTTTTTTATGCCCCAATAAAAGCATTATTTTAATTTTTAACAAAAAGGGTGCATTATGATAATGGTGCATGGGGACTCTACCAGGTTTATTGCATATATTAAATGGATTATTGATGGCGTCCTCTTTTTTAAATATAAACAAAATAAGTTCAGTTAATATGAACTCCATTTTGACACAATAGGTAAAATTTAAAAAGTAGTCGCTTTTCAATTGTTTTCGGATTTGTACCACGACTTTAAAATCCGTAGATAGTTTTGTTGACTTTTAAAAGAGTAGAAATATTTTCTTTTGGTGGTGTTTTTTGTTAAAAACGAAAATTTTTTACTTACCGTGCCCACAATGATTTCGTCACGGAAATTTTGTATACGAGTTTTTAGGGCGCTGATCACGAATCTGAAGTCAAATTTTATCGGGCTCTGCTAGTTTTAAGTTATAACGCCCCACTCGAACCTAACCTCAAATTTGCACAAACTCTTAAAATTTATCTTCTTAAAACTGATTTACCCAAAATGATAAATTTTATGGTAACACACTTATTATTTTATATGATAAATTTAATTTTTACCTAGTTATTTAACAATTAATTTTAATAAAAAAGCACAACAAGCGCTTTCCAAAAAAATATTTGTTTCTTTACAGCAAAATCTCAACAAAATTGTCTGAGTATTTAAGACAATTTTATGTTGTTTACCAGGGACCCGCGAAACCGTTGAATACGCTTACTTTATTTAAATCGCGAAAAATAAAAACCAATTCAAATTTATAAAGTAGGCCATTCAATTGTTTCACGGGTCCATGGCGTACCAACATAAAACAGTCTAAAATCTCTAGACAATTTAGTTGACCATTTTTAAAAGTAAAAATGTGTACGAAAAGTGCTTGTTGTGCTTTTTTATTAAAAATATTTGTTTAATGAGAAGGTGAAATTAAATTTATCATATAAATTGAAGTGAATTTCCATAAGTTCTTCCATTTTTGGGTGTTATCAGTTTTAAGAAGGAGGAATTTTAGCAAAGTTTTGCAGGTTAGGTTCGAGTGGGGCGTTATAACTCAAAAACCAACCCAGAGTCCCATTAAAAATTTGAATTCAGATTCAAGCTGATCATTTAAAACCCTGTCTACAAACATTTAATAAATCAGCCGTGGGCCCAGTAAGTAAAAAATTACCAAAATAATAATGATTAATAAATGTTTTACCATAAAATCATTCAGTTTGGCTGTTGATGGGGTTTCAAGAAGAGGAATTTTTAAGAAAAGTTTGTGCGTTTTTTCAGGTAGATCGAGTAGGGTGTTATAACTTAAAAACTAAAAGTTCCCAAACAAAATTTGACTTAATTCACGTAATCAGCGCCCAAAAAACCCCCAATAAATTTCAATAAAATCGCCCGTAGGCCCGGTAAGTAAAAAATTAGCAAAAAATTTATATGAACTTGTATTCTTTTTCTCTCTAATTTTTTTCATATCAGGGAAATTTTATTTTTCTGTGCACCCCATATAATATACTCCTCGATATACTCATAGTTCCCTTAATTTATCATGAAACTTAAAATTTAAAAATATGTATTTAAATAAGGTTAACAGGTAGGTAATCAAGGAGAGTAAAGAGACAGACTTCTTCCAATTAAGTATGTCAGGCACTTAGGTCTTAATCCACTGTAGAAAGGCACCACTCTTTTTCATTAACTGGTAAAATACCTAAAAAATAAACTTATTCTTTTCTAAGAATTTACTTTTAATCGTTAAATTAATCTACTCTCTACAATAATTAAAACTCTCTTACCTTTTCTTCCGTCCTTCTGAAGTAATAAATAATTTTGCAGGTAGAAAAACAATTAACATTACAACGAATCCGACAGCCAGGTGGCTTTAAGAATGTCGGCTTTTCCAGCGCGTTTTTAAAACGGTACTTACAAGATTCCAGAACATTTTGTGCACAAAAGACCCTATGGTAACGTTCACGTAAGTTGGTCCCCTTTGTGCAATCGACGAACTTATTGGGAATTAAAGCTCAAGCTCTCTAAGAGTCTTTAGGTTGTTTTCATCTTGTTTTTTTCGCGACGAAGCCATTTCACTACACTTTTCCCGAATAAAAAGGCAAGTCTTTTGTAGAAAGGAACGTAAACTACAAAAATAACGGAGCAAACAGAACACACCTACTCGAATGACGAAAACGAACTGACATGCGAAGTTGTCAAGTTTTATTTTATGAAACGGCTGTTTCTCGAGCGATGTTGCCACGATTCCGGGAAGTTATTAGAAGTTTCTTGAAATATTCCTGAATCATGGTCGAAATAAATTACAATCCATTCATGAATTTCTTTATCATTACATTTTTTTATAATCCAACATTTTACTTTTACTTTTTTTACGCTTCACTTAAATTTAATTCTAGTATTATCTTTAGAATAAATTTATCTACAACCCCAATCAGTATGTTTTTCTTTCCATAAATTTAAAAAACAAATATTTACCAATTTTATACTTACCGGAGCCAATGCCGATTTTAATGACATTTATGCAGGGATTTTTAGGGCGCTGATTACGAATCTAAATTTAGTTATTTACGAAAACTAGAAATAGCAGGTTTAGTATGTTTTGGACGAAAAACCTCCTTGCATTGAGAGAGGGGGTTTCAATAAAATTGAGAACCCGTAAGCAGGGACATATGGCAGGCTTTGGTACGGACTAGGGTTACTGTTCTCCCACGGGTTGGTGTTAGGGGTGGAAGATTCATTCCTCGGGTCGAAAGGCTCATTTAGTCAGAATATTTTTAAAATTAATAAACATCAGCAAAAAGTCACATTACAAGCTATGAGAGGTGGGGTGGGGGTGGGTTGTGCTGCTTTGGAAATGGCGGGACTAAGCCTATAGCTACTGTGTAAGGGCTGTAGGTTTGACCGCAGTTGTAAAATATTTCCGTAAGTATTTTCAAAAATCTGTCAAATGCAGCCCCCCGACCTTTAGGGGCGCTGTTGGGGCAGTTTTCCGGCTTTGTGCCCATTAGGACTTTTGATCAGCGTAACAAGAGCTATCATACGAAGTTTTATGAAAATTATTGACCGGTGCTCAATTTTCATATGTTTTCTGTGGGGCTCTATTTTTAGGGCGCTGATCACAAATAATTTAAATTTAGTTTTTTTACGGAAAAAAGCTTTTAGGTTTGACGCCTCAACTATTCAAAACTACACAATTTTTTCTACAGATTTTTCCTTCCTATTACTGATTCCACACAAACATTAAATACTGTTGTTATTTTTGGGGATAAATTATTTTACCACTACTTAGTCATTATTTTAAATAAAACACTTCTCGAAATGATAATCTTATTATCACTTTCAAAACAAATTACTTATTATGTTAAAAACCGGCATTTATTCAAATATTAGGATTTATTGGAAGTGTTTTTTATCAAAATAAAAAAAAAATATTTGTGAAAAATTGTTTATTGTGTAATCTATTTTTTGTGTTTTATCATAATTCATAAAATCATATCCCCCCTTTGAACGTACAGGAAATTTAAGAGATACATTGTTCCGTTTTAAAGTTAGGTAAAAGTCAAGGGTGGTAAACCTAACAAGGAGTGCTCGATTGTTACTATTTGTCCGCAGATATAGGTTATGTTTGGACGTCATCCGTTTGCCCATTTTGCCTAGAAAGTAGATTTATTTTATTAATGTTTGATAAATATTTTTAATAAAAAATTTTTGGGTTGAACACGAAAACTAAAAACATTTTAAAAAAATTAAATTTTCCAAATTGGGTTACCAAAAGGAAAATTAGACAAAATCCGGATTACCTTTAAAGCAAGGGCAAGGGGGAGCAATTCTTATTAAATTTTTACAAAAGTAGCGGGCCCAAAATTAAAATTTCCCAAAAAAATTAGGGCAGAATTTGGTGCCCCCTTTCTTAAGCAGGTAAAATTTATTTTGAGAAAGTTAATGAGATCGGAATTTCTAGTTTTATGCAAATAAAAAACCGCCGACAAAAATATTTCCGTATCTTGTTCGGTTCCCAAACGAAACTGGATGTCTAATGTTCCCTCAGAACGCAAACAAAATAAGAACCTTATACCTACAGCCTTATAAATATTACAAGCAGCCTCCCGTCCGCAGTGCGACAGGCGGGCAAGGGAGACGAAGCGCGATATAAGTTTATTATATTCTGAGATTATATTATACATCCTTCCCCTTTTATTGGGCGTGCTAATTGGATATGGAACCGCAGTGAAGGACCAACCGATCAGGATGCAGAGTAAAAGCGGAAGGTTGTAGATTTATCGCGCTTTTCTCTTTCGCTCTCTTGGGTCGCACGGCGTCGCGGGATTGCTGCCTCTAGCAGGTATATGCTTGAAAAGAACTCGGGTGTTTTTCAATAACGACACAAAAGCGCATTATGCGACACAATGCTCACTTAGCGTTTTAACTACCGCACCCCAATCGGGGGCCCCCAGCGCCTCGCATCGGGTTTTGTTTCAATTAATGCTCGAAAATGCGGCATTAATCCCACTGTGCTTTTAGTTAAAAAACACCCTTTTACACAAATGAAATGCTCATGCGCTCAAATTTTAAATTTTTTTACCGACACAGGTCGGACCTACAGTTTGGGAAATATTTTTTTGGGTTATTTTCTTTCATTATTTTTTTTTATATTTCAAATTTAAGTCTATAAACCACAGTTTTTCCCACAATCTAGAGCCTTTTCGGGAAAAAGAAAAAATTTGAACGTGCCGCCATCTTTTCTACAGTAGTTAAATCAAGATAATACGTTCTCTGGGCTAAAGAGTTCCCTTGATCTACGACCTCTAAAACCCTTGGACATGCGCCCACTAAAGTTCATCAGCTGGCAACAGTGGTATCCTTCTAGAGTTTTTGACAGTTTGCTCGCGTTTGGTCGCTAAAAAGCAAAAGGCAAAAAAGCAGAAAAGTTTTTCCGGGAACACTTTAAGTTCAAAAGGGACCCCTAAAGTTCTTGTATTACCCAAAAATTTTTCCCTTGAGATTAAAAGACTATTTGAAAGAGATTTTTCGATTTATTTAGGCGAAATTGGTAAAGGGGGCTTTTTTTTGATGGTAAAATAAAGATCAAATATCAAATGGTGGTAAAAAAAAGGTTCCAAATGTCGTCGTCAAATTCTGCAATGGGCGTTGATGGGGCCCTGGCACCAAACCCCGGGCCCTTAAAAAGGTGCTCCCGTGCTCCGATGATCAATGAAGCCTCTAACTCCGCAAAGACCGCAGCTAGTTCCAGTAGTTCCACTCCCAGGTATGGTAATTTAGTTGATTTTGATGTGGTCTTTTTTAAAATTTTAGTGTTAGTTTTGCTCATACTTTATTGTTTTTGAGTTTGATCCTAGTTTTTTTTTTAACATTTATGCTCAAATTACCTAAGAGGTCTTAAATTTGCCACACTTTTCAGAGAGGAATTAACAAAGATATTTGATTATAACTGTTATACCCTGAAATTTATAAGCAATGTTGAATAATAATTTTTGGGAAATTAGTTATAATTATTTATAATTTACCAATCATTCTTTTAAAAAGTGGAAAGGGGTTCAAATTTTTGGGTTTTTAAAAAAATAAATAAATAAAAACAAAAACTTAAAGTAAATAACCAGAATACAAAAATGTAATAAAAATATTTGTAATATTATGTTCAATATAACCCAAAAAAAAAAATTATTTTAATAAAGTAATCAGCTCCGAATAAATAAAGGTTTGAGTGGAAATCAAAAAGATCCCTTATGAGCAAATTCACGCCCCGA
>JAHBCN010019394.1:0-16091 GCA_019359885.1 Listronotus oregonensis
AAAAAGGCGTAAAATTAATATAAATACAAGTTTTTAAGGAAGTTTATAAAGTATAGTATGCCAATTTAGTGTAAAAATTAAGAATTGTGCGCGAAAAGTAGGAAGAATAATGAAAATAAGGTTAGTAAAATTTTTAAGTTTTTTTATGGTCAATCAAAAAACTTTTTAAAACTTCTCCGTGACACACCTTAAAAAATTCCAAAGTCACACTCGACAACGTAAAATTCCCAACGACCGAATGTCAAATTTGACAGCTGCCATTTTGTTACAGTCGTAGCCAATATCAAAAATTTCATTGGACCTGTTTTGTTCGCAATGACACTTTTTGTTATCAAGTGTGACCTTCGAGCATACACCTACCTAGAGACAGCCTTGCCGCTTAGCCGTGCAACCGGGGTGGGAGAAAACGCTCTATGGATCTAATTTCATTGGCTCTTGGTGCTGATTGGTTGGCACTTTATAGAGTATTTTCCCTTACGCACGCTGTTCCCTGGCGGAACGGCAAAGCTGCCTCTAGTAGGTATAGGTTCCAAGAGTATGACTTAAAAATCTACAGGGTTTGTAACAAAAAATGTTTGGAATTTCGAAATTTGGACATGCAGGATCGATTTGCAGGAGTCGAAAACTTCTTAACTCAAATTTTCAGCAAGTAGTAAAGAAAACCTATCAATGTGAGGATTGATGATATATGTTCTAAGTTAAATTTTGTAATTTAATATCTCGCAAACGATGGAAAAGTTTAAAATTGGGTAGTTACGTATAACTTGATATACACCTTACATTAGCTTAGTTTCCGATTTTAAAAAATCATTGAATACGTCATATCTTAAAGTCTGGAACATAGTATACAAATATTTTATTTATAGAAAAGAGCGGGACTAAAAATACCAATTGACAGTTTCAAGCATTTTTTTTAAATTACTTGATTTTGATTTATTGAACTTATTTGAAAGTAGAGATTCGCCCTGTATATTTTTTAAAGCACACAAACAATCTGTTTTTGAAAACCATTTTTAAATTAAGGGCCTCTAAAACGATAAGAATAACACAAAGAAAAAATAAACCTATAAAAATATATTTGGCGTTTAAAAGTTTCTAGGTAAAAACGTACCTGCAAGACTATAAAACATTTAATTCGTATCTGGATTTTCATGAGAAAATCGGTAAAAACGATATAAATCCGGAAACAAAATCACGAACTAACCCAATAATGAAAATAAACCACGAGCTCCGGCATTTAATTGCAATCATCACTGATCGATAAGGATCGTAATATCCTTCCCCGGGTCCCTGGTTTTTATAACAATGCCGTCATTGGATCTATCTCTGATGAGCCCTACTTTTGAAGGAGTTCATTATTTTTAAGATTATTACTAAAAATAATGGAAATGATTTTTTCTGTTTTTGATCGAGATAATTTTCTTTACCTGTTAAAGCTTATTTATACAAGGTCTTCTATATACATTGAATTTGTTTAAATATGAAATATTAGATAGTCATATTTTAAAATATAAAGAATTTTAAAGCAGGCGATGCGATCTTAAACCTTTTAAGCACCATTGCTGAATATGTCTGTTCCCATTTCTCTATATAACTTATGGTAGTAACACTTAAAAAAAAACAAGAAATGCCATGTTTGTCAAAGCCCATTTTTGTTAGTCTAGAGCTTTTTTAATATACTTAACACTAACATAACCAAAACTACACAGGCACTAAAGTCAGTTCTGCAGTCACTTCTTAATTACTTAGTCTATTAAAAAAACCTTTTTTTTTAAAACTCGCAAATAATTAAAAAACTTCAGAAAAAGACAGAAGCAAACGATACACGGCAAAAAAGAGTAAGTTTTTCTTCTTGTTACGTCAAATTTGAAAGTTGTTTGGGTAAGCCCGAAACCCGAAAGTTATTCGGTTAAGCGGGAAATTTAAATTCAACACTTTTGTCTGTGTGCATTTATCCATTTTTCCTCATCGTCTTCGAGTCATAAAGAAGCCATATAAAAATAATTGGACCGGTACTACCCTTTGAACCATTCCTTGTCAACACTCAAGTACCTCCGCGGGCTGAAAAAATTAAAAATAAATCGATACAACTCTTATATTGGTCTGAAATTTTGGAACCACCCTTCTTAACACTCAAGTACCTCCGCGGGCTAAAAAAATTCAAAATAAATCGGATCCAACTCTCATACCGGTCTGAAAATTTTAGACGATCGTCCCAGAGTCATAAAAAAGCCATATAAAAATAATTGGACCGGTACTACCCTTGGAGCCATCCCTTGTCAACACTCAAGTACCTCCGCGGGCCGAAAAAAATTAAAAATAAATCGATCCAACACTCATACTGGTCTAGAATTTTTAGACGATTGTTCTAGAGTCATAAAACAGCCATATAAAAATAATTGGACCGGTACTACCCTTGGAACCATCCCTTGTCAACACTCAAGTAAAAACTTTTTACCCCCCTACATTTTTCTGGCGGCGGCCCTGGCAGGTTCTGGCAACCTTTCCATAGCCATATATAACAATAGCCGACTACCACACCACAATAAGTAGTTTAATTAGTTAGCAAGTTTGTTAAAAAATATATAAAAAAATTAATATTTCGATAATTTTTAACTTTCTTTACCAGCTTAACAAAGCAATTGTAAATATAACTAAGTTGGCCTAATAGCCCAGTCTGTAGGTAAAAATAAGGGCTGTTTATGACGTTAATTTGTAACAGGTTGAAAGGTATTAGAAGTTGTAGAGGGTGATTACATGAATATGACTATATAGTTTTAGACTCGTAAAAAGTGTGCAGGGGTGGAGGGTGGAGGGTTAAAAGTGCTAAAAACGTGTTTTTTGCTTCTGCAAGCGCCATTGTTAATTTTAGAGAAATACGTTCAAAATGTTTTTTTAGGTATTAAAAAATCCTATAATTTGAGCCCTACTAAAATGGATTTGGTCCATTTGTTTATAAAAAAATGCAAAAAAACCCTTAAAAATAACCATTTTTTGAAATGTTGAGAATTATTGCAAAAATATTTTTTTATCTATTTCTTTAACTGCAAAACACGGGTTTTTTTATTTTTAATTAAATGAGAGGTTCTAAATAATTTTTTGCTAAGATAATTGACTTTTACTGATTTTAGAGCCCTAATCTAGTAGACTATATCTTTTTTGTTTATAAATATTTTAGGTATTACAAATTGTCTTTTGCTTTTTTAAGACTTATATTTTACTAATTTAGATTAACGAAATAAAAAAAATATATTTTATATCTTTCGTTTTGAGAGTTGAAAAAAAGGTACTTTTTTGTTAATAAACAATTGGAGCCGGAGCGCCCCCTGCATAAGTTAAGAATTTTAAACCAAAAAATATGGAAAGTTGGCTTTTAAACAAAATTTTTAAAAATAGGAGTTTTATTATTTATTTAAATTCCAAATTACTTAAAATTACCATTCAAAAATAAAAAAAAAATATATTAATTTTTAATTTTTTCCAGAAGCATACCTTAAAAAATTCTGAAAATTCGGTTAATTGATTATAATTCGAAAAATATTGCATTTAAAACGAAAAATTATATAACTCTAATTAAAGGTTTTGTAAAAATATATAGTTAATGTTACATAAAGTTTTGTGTACCGTTAAAAGTTTTTAAGATATTGACGCTTTACATTTAAAAAAATCGTTAATATCTGAAATTATGCCTTTTCTTGATTATTTGCTGTTTGACCCCCAATTTTTACTTGGATTTGTGTTCAGCGGAAAAAAATACTTCAGAAAATCCTATTTTCACACTCAGCACACACCACTTTTTTTGTGGACCTGTGGAATAAATTAAACTTAATTTTATTTATATTTAAATTTTTCATTTGAAACCCTTTAAGACGACATATCAACTAATAAATCTGAGGCTAAAATTTTAGTTTCAGTTTCAGATATATTAATTGATCTTTCGCCAATACCATTTTAATTGAAGGATTCATGGACACCAATCTGGGTTTTCGATTTCTAAAGGGCCTTCAATATTACCAATAAAAATGAGCTGAGACGCATGGATTTAAATAAAAAAAAAAAATAATGATAATTTTTAAAACTCAATGCACCATTATTTATAACTTTTTTCCCTACCCTAGTTTAAAAAGAGCTTGATTCGATAAAAATTCGCAAAGATATGGCTATTTTGTTCGCGCTTCGCTGATTTAAACTCTCGATTTCAGTTTTTGACTCGGCATGTCAGTCCGAGAGCTTCTATCCCCACCACTACCTCCCTGGCGCCAACGAAAGTATCAGTCACTTTACACACATCTTTTAGCAAAAAAAAAACAAATATAACAACTTTTTATTGTGCGGTATATTAAGTTTTATACTATTAAATGCCGTCCAAATTAATTCTTAATTATTATAAACAATTTAAAAAAAATCTGTAACTCAATTCCTACTGGTTATAGAGACTTCTTTTTTTTCAAAAATATTTGTTTTGAAGCCAGCTTTCCATATTTCTTGGTTTAAAATTCTTAACTTATGCAGGGGGCGCTCCAGCTCCAATTGTTTATTAACAAAAAAGTACCTTTTTTTCAAGGCTCAAAACGAAGGACTTAATATTATTTTTTTTATTTAGTTGATCTAAATAAGTAAAATATAGGTCTTGAAAAAGCAAAAGACAGTTTGTAACACCTAAAATATTTATAAACAAAAAAGATATAGTCTACTAGATTAGGACACTAAAATCAGTAAAACTCAATTATCTTAGCAAAAAATTATCCGATTATGCTTTAGAACCTCTCATTTGATTGAGAATTAAAAAACCCATGTCTTGCAGTGACAGAAATGGATAAAAAAATATTTTTGCAATAATTATCAACATTTCAAAAAATGTCTATTTTTAACAGTTTTTCGCATTTTTCCATAAACAAATGGACAAAATCAATTTTAGCCAGGCTCAAATTATAGGTTTTTTAATATAAAAAAAACATTTTGTACGTATTTCTCTAAGATTAACAATGGCGCTTGTAGAAGCGAAAAGACGTTTTTAGCACTTTTAACCCTCCACCCCCCCTGCACACTTCTTTTGAGTCTAAAACAACTATATAGTCATATTCAGGTAATCACCCTCTACAACTTCTTACACCTTTCAAACTGTTACAAATTAAAGTTATGAAAATTACCTACAGACTGGGCTATAACAACATTAAAGTAGTTTACATTTATTTATTTTAAATGCTTTTTTTGGTCAAACTCATTTTTTACATTATGAAATGCAAATTAAAGTTATGAAAATTACCTACAGACTGGGCTATAAATCAATCATTTAAACACGTAGATTCCTGACATTCAGTATATTTGATTACTTTTTAAATGCAGCTTTTTTGTTGGTTCAAAGAGCTCCATTTTTTTACCACTGTTATGTAATGCCAATCAATTTTATAATTCTATTTTGCCTTTAAACTTCACCGTTCTCCATCACGAGTGCAAATTATTGCCAGGCACAACAGAGAACCGAAACAGAACAGAAAACGGGTTGTTTGCAGTATTTACGTGAACATGTTTACAATGAAGTGCTTCATCGCAAAAAGGCCTGTCATCAGCAGCAGCGAAGCATGTTCCAGATAGAACCTTCATTTACGCCGCTGCACCGTTCATCAGAATGTATTAATATATTATGAAGTTTGAGCTGGTCTTTGTTATTTGTGTGTATAATGGACAGAGCCTTTGAATAAAAAGTAGTTCCTTAAACCTTCCTGTGAGAGATTTTAAATTCCTTAGTAATGTCTGATTATCCCATTTAAATGTATTCAGGAACTTTTCTTTAGTAATAATTTTAAAATGAAACTTGTACCAAATTTAACCTAATTATATATCGTAGGTGCAGAATTTTAAAATCTTTAACCTTTTTTTATTACTTTCATTACCGATTTATTTTTCATTATCTATTACTAAGTATTTAATAATATTTTTTATCTTTTCAGGTATGATGGGGTTTTTTCTTAAATTAACATTTTTGTTCTGGTAAGTACGAACATTATACAGTGCAAGTCTTTAACTTGGAATAATTTCAAAAAATTAAAAGCAAGTCATTTTTTGGAAAACTGCTAAGACCCGTCAATTAGTATTTTTATTTGCGCTTTTTTCTATAAAAGAAATATTTATACAGCATATTTTAAATTTAAAATATGACGTTCTCTTTGATTTTTTAAAAATCGGTTTAAGGTAGTTTTATCGCTACAGTGGCATTAAAAAGTTTATGCTATAGTATTTAGTACAGTCGGTCAGCTGTCGCGCAGTTGGACGAAACGTCAATGTTCCACCCAAATTACTCTACAGCTTATATGGTTTAACCCTTTAAGCTTATTTTTTTTAATTCTCGACTTGAATTTGCTTATCGATTTTTTTTTACTTCTGATTTGGGTTTTAATTTTCCGAAAATTTGTCTTTAAACCTTGTTTTTTATGAAAAAAAAAAAGAATTTTTAGCGCAAAAATAATCAAGAAAAAATACATTTTCTTTGCTTAAAATGTTTCTTTTAAAAAGCTCCAAAAAACTGCCTAAACATAAGGTGCAACATTTTTGTTGTTCCCACAAACAGCCATAATTTTTCGATTTTTTTTACGCAAAAGGGTCTTTTACTCATAAAACGTGCAGAAAAAATTTGATTTAATAAAGAATATTTAGAATTATTTAAGGATTGTGGATAATCTTTTCTATAATTTTTAAACACATTTTCGGATCTCCGAAAAATGGCCAAAGAAAAAATTTTTAGGACATGCAAAAAACGTATAATTTTTTTTTTATTATTAAGGTGAAGATCCCAAAGACTTTCTAATCTATATTTTTTTTCCAAAGCTGACACATTTTTCGGTAAAATGTTGGTCAATAGTATTTATTGATAAATACCCGTTATGTCTAAAATGGTGACTTTTACAGAACAATATTTTTTTGCACAAAAAGTATTCAGGGAATGAAGAGACTTTGTATTTCGTGCAAATGTTATTAAAAAATCCTAGCAGAGCGCTTTCGTTAAAACCATCATCAGTGCTATCTACAAGCAAAAAATGAACCTTACAAGTAAAATTGAAAAAAATGTTAAAATATTTTAAGGGAAATTTTCAAAAAACTGTATTTTAATGATTTTTTTTTGTTTTATTTTTAAATTTTAAATTTATTTTACGTGAAATTAAACATTAAATATAGTAAATCAATATGAAGTGATGAAATTAGTAGACATAGTATGGAAAAGGAATAAGCAAAAGAAAAGTTTAAAACTTACTCGTCGTCAAGCAGGAGCCGCAGCAAATTATAGCCAACAAAACATGTAGAGTGCTTTAGTAAAATATCACATTATTACACAAATTAAAATAAATGTCAAACAACATTAATATTTGTTACATTTTCCCTTATTAAAGGGTGAAATTTAAAAAATTTCCACAAAATGGTATAGTTTTTTAAATTTCACCCGTTAATAAGGGAAAATGTAACAAATATTAATGTTGTTTGACTTTTATTTTAATTTGTGTAATAATATGATATTTTACTAAAGCCCTCTACATGTTTTGTTGGCTCAAATTTGCTACGGCCCTGCTGACGACAGTAGACTTTTTTTGTTATTCTTCCATACTAGCAGTGATGATCCGTTGTTAAATTTAGCAATGAACTTAGCAATTGTTAAAAGTTAACAACGGTTTAGAATGTTTAACAAAATGTCAGATTTTGACAGGTTGCCTACTAAAATCATTGATGATCAAATTGATCAAATGATGTTTAGTTAAACATTCTAAACCGTTGTTAACTTGTAACAATTGCTAAGTCCATTGCTAAATTTAACAACGCGATCATCACTCGGCCGTAAGTCTACTAAATTCATCACTTCATATTGATTTACTATATTTAATGTTTAACTTCACGTAAAATAAATCTAAAATGTAAAAATAAAAAAAAAATCATTAAAATACAGTTTTTTTAAATTTCTCTTAAAATATTCTAAAAATTTTTTCAATTTTACTTTTAAAGTTCATTTCTTGCTTGTAGATAGCACTGATGATGGTTTTACCGAAAGCGCTCTGCTAGGATTTTTTAATAAAATTTGCACAAAATACAAAGTCTCTTCATTCCCTAAATTCTTACGTGCACACAGCCACAACCAGGTTTCAAAAAGTATTCAGTGTCACCCAGGAATATGGGTGAATTTTTTCACATTTATTGCATAAGTCTAAAAAAATTTTATTCAGCCATTTTTTTCAGGGAACCGAAAATGTATCCAAAAATTCTAAAAAAGATTATCCGTTTTTCTTGAATGATTTTGAGAAATTTTTTTGAATTAAATTTTTCCCTGCACGTTTTATAAGTCCGTCCCTCTGCAACGTTACTCCTAATCCCACAAATGGTTGCTCTGACTGTACTATTTCCAGCCAATCCCGTCCGACTAACTGCTGGTTTGTAAAATTTGACTATGGTTTTTAAAAACAATCAGTAAATTCTGACGCATGCGCGCTGTACACTTTATTCGCGGGTTGAATATATGCCTTGTTGCCAGATTGTTTTTAATGTATCTTTTTCACGAGTTCAATGAGATTGATGTGTCAATATTTATTAATTAATATTTCAAAAACGGTATTGTAACAATCAATAAGAATAAAAAAAAATCTTAGTTGTTGTTTAATATTAGAATAGTTTTTCATAAGCATCGTAAAAAAGTTTGAGACTTAAAATTATATATATAAGAGAAATTTTCGTCTTTCCGTATAGTACTATGTATAATATCCACAAAAACACTATTTTTGCAATTTAATATCCTCAAAACTGTATTGTCCATTAATTTCATTCTGCACCAAATAATGCAAAATTATTAAAATAATAATCGTTATAACTTAAAAAAAATCCTAAAAAAGCGCCTTTCGTGATACAAGTATAGTTGGATCATTTTTAAAACGAAAATTCGTGCCGTTTGAAAATAAGAAAAACATAAAAGTTGCAAAAAAGATTTGGCGGCGCTTGCTTTTTATAATGTGCCGTTTTCCCGCAGGTGTTTAAATGGACCATATAAAAAGCAAAGCCGACCGACAATAAAAATTAAATCTTTTGCTTTTTTTTTTTTCAAAGGCAC
Source organism: Listronotus oregonensis (assembly GCA_019359885.1). NCBI lineage: Eukaryota > Metazoa > Arthropoda > Insecta > Coleoptera > Curculionidae > Listronotus > Listronotus oregonensis. The sequence goes on from JAHBCN010019394.1 coordinate 9,083, forward strand.
CGAATTTTCATTTAAAAAATGATCCCACCATACCTTAAGTTTTTTTAAAGTTTTTTTTAAGCGCATATCAAATTATACATAACTGCTTAATTTCAGATTTTTCTTTCGTCGTTTGCGAGATATTATTTAACAAAATTTTACTTCCCTTGCGAACGCTTACATAATATGTCCAAACTTCGGGATTATAAAAAAAACTTTTTTATAACAAACACTGTATATTCAAAAATCACACCCAATAACGCAAAGTGTAAATGCAAGTATAAAAGGTATTGTGTTTTTTTTTTAATTGTTAAATAAGATAATTCTAAAAATCTTTTATTTTTAATAGATTTTGGCATAGTAACTTTTTTTTGTAGATTTCTTTTTAAAGAAGTAGATCTATAGATTATAAATATACGACCTAAAATACTTATGTAAAATAATGGCCAGGTTCCTATCCAAGAATATTCGCCTCTTTACGTACTAATATCTAAAAGTAGACCAAATTTTGTCCAGTATTTTGTTTAACCCTTTATTGATTTGGCCAGGTTTTTACTGATGTCTATATTACTAAATGTTTTTTTTTCATTAATATAAACAATGTATTAGTAACTTTTAAAAAAGATTAAGTTTTTTTCTAATTTAATTCCATATTTATAAAAAACAATATTTTTTTAATATCTAAAACAAAAGAAATTAGAGTTTGTGCTAGTGGATTTATTTATATTTAAACCACCAAAGCTAAATTATTACAATTTTAAAATTTTACCTATTGAACACAAATACAATATAAAATATTTTGTAATGCTTTTGGTAAAACAATGAATTATTGACTAACATTGGTTCACCACGGCCAGCTATCCGGTTTTATATATTTGTCTACTATAACTTATTTATAAACCGAAAAATTGTTATTTTAAATTCCTATATATCATAAATTTATAAATACAAGTAATATAATTGAAATATCCTTGCTTTTATGCAGCCAAATAACACACAGGTAATTGTCTAGTCAATAAGTTAAAAAAAAATGTTAATTTGAGATAAAATATTCTAAAAAATATAGATAATTATTGGATTTGAAATTTTTATATACATAATTTTTTAAATAACGTTATAAAACCTTTTTAAAAGTCCTTTATTTTGTTTATTCCCTTTTTTTTAATTAACAAAAAAAATAAACCTAATTTGGTAATTTTGGTAATAACTTTTGCAATTTTTTGCGTACCAAAATATCCTTCAAATACATTTTCCAGAGAGATCATTCCAAATCTTATAAGCTACCGCTTATATTTTTGAAGTTATTAACTAGACCATAATTTTTAATTTGTAATTTCCTGAAAATGAGTCGTTTAGATGCAAAACCCGCCAAGTAACTTTTAACAGTTTTTGAGATAATCGGGAAAAAAGTTCAGTGAAAAAAGTATTCAAATTATCAGGTATCTTTTAATTAAATAAAAACTAGAGAAGTTTCTTAACAAGAAAAGGTATGATTTAAAAATTTAAACCGCTTATTCGATATTCAAGAGTTGACTTGGCGGATTTTGCAGTTGAACTTCAAAAAATTTGAGAGACATTTAGTCTTACTATTGAAGAATTATTTAAAATAAAAAAAACAACTTTAATTAAAAAGAAAAACCAATTTTGTAACCTATTTTATTAATTTAAATCCTTAAATCAAGCAAGCAGTATCATTATCATTTTGTAGCGGCATTTGCATAGCTACTGGTTCTTAGTCAAACAATTCTTTGTTTCTTTGTAGAATTCTAAATTTGGCAACTTTCTTTATTCATCTCTATAATGTTATCCTAACAAATTCGCTACAGATGTAGCTTTTTGGGATCTAAAGATCTACCGACTGGTATAGTATTAGGATTTAGCATCAGTACTGTTTTACGACGTTTAATAATGCCTTTTGCAACTCCACAATCGCTTCTGTAATTAACTTTACCGCAAACGGTAACCTTTTGGCACAATTAAATTGGAAATTGATGAGTTTGGCATAATTTAGTTTTAAGTAAATCCATTATGCACTTTAAAAAAGCAAATACTTGCACCATTAAACAAATTATAAACGTTACTGAAACTAAAAGTAATAAAAACATGTTCAAATTCAAATCGTATCATCACCGAAACGTCTAGATACTTTCGGATGCATCTATTGGTTGAAATTGACTTGGCGAAATATGTATTTGAATGACTGGTGCATTTGGAGGGTTTTGAATTTAACCGTAAATTTGGAAACAAATTTAATGTCTTTGCTGTTTAGACAGAAAATACCATTCAAATAGATGAAAAATGTTTTGAATTGCCGTCAATTGGTAATATGTTACTTTTTGGATTTTTGTGACTTGGCGGGATTTACATCTGTACGACTCAAACACAAAGACATATTTTACTGGGCCCTGGGAAATCAAGCCATTAATTTGGTGATACTTAAGGTTTCTTCAGTCAAATAAACCACCGTAATTTATTTGATGGGGTTTGCGCGTAACCACCGTGATTTATTTGACTGGGCTTGCACGTGACCGTATAATAAACGGTTTTTGGTGAGATCAGAACAAACCTCCTAGAAGATCTAGGGACCAGTAATGCACCAGGCCAAGTTTTAGCCTGAAGCACGCAATGTATAAGTCGTAGTCTTTTAGTGAAATCTGTCTCTTCATAAAGATCCTAGTCACTTTATGAAGCGTCGGCATATGGTGTATAATAATTAACAATTAACAATAACAGACTATCACTGGAGACACTAGCTAACCCTAAGGTAACGTCCAAGCTGACATGGAAATGTGCTAGCGAGACATGGATCATCCATAGCATACTTTGGACCAAAACCTACCCTTGGAGTAACTAAAACCACAAAACGAGTTCAAACCAGGGAATTGATCTGAAACAAACACGAGGAATAAGATATGAAAGCACTACTCGACAAAGTGGAAAAATTCTTCGCATAACAGTAGGGTCATTTACAGGGCCTGACAACCTAAGAGGACACCTACACAAGATAGGCTCATACAATGGGGACCCAAGTAGCAATGTGCGATGAGGGGGAAGAAACAGCCTACCACATCCTGTGCGAATGTGAAGCGTTGAATCACAAAAGATAGGCATTATTTGAGAAACCGCAAATGGGCCCACAGGAATATATCAACCAACCAGTCTCTGGGTTATAACGACTTGTAGAAGGAACAAGACTAATGGGAAGATTGGTGTCAAAGATGATGGCAAATTAGGCACAAAAAGCCCAAGAGGCTGCTCTGCCTCCGGTAGAAAATCAAGACGGCTTTCAGGACAAAAGAAGAATCAAGCTACAGAATCTGATGCTGTTTTCTCATATTATGTTGTGACATAACCTGACTAAAATGTAAGGATTGACAAGTTTTTAAAGAAGCGGGCTAGTTTTAGTTAGTTCTGGTTAGTTATAGTTAATTTTGTATTTACCGTTAATTAAAAAAATAAATAAATAAAGCACGAATATACAATTTTAAAATTATGCAGATCGTGGTATACACAATTTGATGAAACAGCGCCGAATCTTCATGACAAGCCTAAGGAGATTGTGTAGTTTGATTATATTACATCAAATGCAGACGCTTTAGAAAGTGACTAGGATCTTTATAAAAAGATGGATTTTATTTTTAAGACTATGGCATATAATAATACACAAAAGGTTTCAGCGTGTTTTTTCCTTATCATAACTTCATTATCATTCCGCATAAAGGTATGAGATTTGGTATATAAATTTACAAAGTATTCTAAATACCTGTAAAAAGTTTGGCAAAGTTATGTTAGATGATAATAATATCTAAAATATTTGATTTTAAATTTTTACATTTTTAACAATGTGTTTTTGTCGGTTGATGTTGACAATGACAGCTCAATTCCTCTATTAAAAAAATAAGTTAATCTACATGCAATGGTTTATAATATGTATTTACATTCAAACGCAAACGACCAAATTAAATAAAAAAAATAATATTTGAGTTTTTAAACTAGTAAATTAAATATTAACTTTATTATATTTTACTTAAATTAAACTTAGCTGCTAATGTTAGATTGTTGTTTTTTATATTTACTAGATCGAAATTAGCTTAACATGGTAATTACGAGCAAGTCGGTATTGACAATATAATTATTTAAATTGATGAGCGATTTTATATTTTCTATGATATTCTAAGTAAATGTTACGTTAGTTAGAAAGTAAAATTAAAAAAATCTTTCTGTATTTTGTTAGGTGTGTGTGTTTTTAAAATCAATTAAAAGTTATAAACTTTTGTTGCGTTGGGTGTATAGAAAAGTCAATTCTTATAAATGCATTATATACTAAGTTGCGCACCGTAAAATAGAGTGTTTATTTATCTTATGACCCTTTACGAAGGCTTAAAATGTATAGTATTTTTCAAGATATAAGAAAATGACTAGACATATTGATTATCTCCGATTGCAATAAAAATTCTCGAAAGTGATCCTTTATGGCCATGCCAACAGAGGTGAGAATAGTTCAAGTCCGCACTTTACCCTATACGTTTAGATATAACCTGGGGTAAATAGAACATCATAAATACTTATATATTATTCCAGTTAGGTAGAAATACGACCCTGTACGGTCGGGTGCGATAATTAGGTCAACCTACCCTAATAGTACCATAAAATGCTAATTTCGAGGGTTTTTACAGCACTCAGAAGCACTTTTAGTCATTTTCTTATATCTTGAGAAATACTATAAGTGTAAGGCGTGAGGGTTTTAAGTAAAGCAAGAGGCAATTTATTACCACAGAACTTAAATGTTTGCAGATAAGACGAAAAACAAATGACCTCTGCAGACAACAGGTTTTTTAGGTTATCTTGTGATGAAGTGAGAAAAATAGATAGTTCAGGGCTTATTTAAATAACTAATGCCTGAGAGTGGTACTTTGTGTTTCTTCACTAAAACGTGGTATCCACTGTCCCTAGTTCTTTGGCTTTATACAATACTTTGTAGACTGTTGTAAAGATAAAAAAAACAAAAATTTGACACAATTGTTTAATAACTTAAATAAGTTCGCAAAGCAATTTCAACTTTTAACCAAAGGGCCCATTTTTGAAAATATGTTGTAGATATTAGGACTAATATTTTTTTGGCATTTATTTAGTTGAATCCAATTGTAAAATTTTAGTAAACCTTTTGAAAAAGCTCTTTTCTATTTTCCACCGACGAACGACAAACTCACCGGGGTCTGATGTTCGTTTATTGGTATTTTTACGGCTTCTACTCTGGGGTGCAACACGGAATGCCGCTCTTACGCATTTCCTTACAGACCATCCGGAGAAGCCATAAACTTCCACCTTTTTCTACCTGTTTATTTCTAGGCTTTTTAAATTGTTAAATCTGTTTACAAAGGCCTTTTCTCTTCTAACCCCGAAATATGAAAGTTTTCTACAAATTAATAAGCTGTCTCTTATTTTCTTTGGGACACCAATCGCATATTAATACTTAGCCCTTTCTGAAATGCCTCTAGATATGCCTAACGATTCACCTTGGGTGTATAATAAAAAAACATAAAATATGATACGTTTAAAATTATAATAAATAAAGATAATAAACATATATACCCATATTATTATGTATTGTTTGTAAAATAAATATTAAATTAATTATTAATTATAAAAGGTTAGAAGACGTGGTCTCTGGTAAATTAATGTTTATTTAGGTAAACAATTATGTTTAATTATACTGCAAGCTAATTTTGTTAAAACAATGTAACTCATTTTTTATTTGTTAAAAATAAAAACCTATTCTCGGAAAGAAATTTAAATTTTACAAAATATATTAATTTAAATAGGTATGTTCTCTTATTTCTTTTAAATTTATTTATTTGGTTTCTTATGTCATATCCACATTAAAGCAACAAAATGGAAACAAAACAATTCCTTATAATTTTTAACAATTAAAGAACAATTTGAAAACATTTTATTAACTATACTGCCGTGTTTCTGTTTGTAGCTACAGCATCAGCATAAGTAATTTTTTAAGCAAACGATTTAAAAGACACTAATGCATATTTAGCAAAAATTTTCTCTGAAATAAAATTATAGAACTGTCGTAAAAAAAGTATAAATACTTACGATCGTCTAAAGAAAGCAAATATTTAAGGTCCTGAAAATCTTTTTCTCCTTTTCTTTTTTTTTTTTCTCTTTCTCTCTCTTTTTCTCTTTTTTTTCTTCCTTTTACTCTTTCTATTTCTCTCTCTCTCTCCCTCTCTCTCTACAGAAATGAGGGAAAAATCAACCTAGTTCAACATCGAATAAATACTGGTAATGCAGCGCCGATAAGGCAACTACTACGACAAATTCCTTTGGCCAAAAAGGAGGAAGTTGACAAGTTAATTGGAGACATGTAAAACCAAGGCAATATAGAACCATCTCAGAGTCCATGGTCATCTTCAGTAGTCCTGGTTAAGAAAAAAGATAGTTCAACTGGATTTTGTGTTGACTTCACAAGACCTAATGACGTCACAAAGAAGGACAGTTTTTACATTACCGAGAATGGACGATACTCTAGAAACGCTGACGGGATCAAAATGGTTTTCGATTTTAGACCTAAAAAGTGGCTATTGATAAGTAAAGCCTTTTTTTCAAAGATAAGAAAAAATCTGTTTTCTTAACCGAAACCAGACTGTGGCAGTTTAATGTTGTCATTTTTGGTCTGTGCAATGCCTCTGCTACTTTTAAATGATTAATAGAGTTAACATGACGGGGACTTATTTGGAAAACATGCTTGGTATATCTAGATGACATTATTATTCTTAGAAAAACATTTGCAACCACCTGATGTCGAAGAGGTTTTTTAGAAGATAAGATCTGCCCAGCTAAAGCTTAGTTAAAGAACTGTCACCTTTTTTAGGAATCAGTTAAATACGGGGGGCATATAATTACTAAAGAAGAAGTAAAAACAGATACAGAGAAGACAGCAGCTATCTAAAACTGGCCTACACCAAAAAAAAAGCATGAAATTAGAAGTTTCCTAGGACTGTGCACTTACTACAGAAGA